>NDFZ01004671.1:109937-133911 GCA_002192655.3 Mamestra configurata | reverse complement strand
ACGCATTTCTTCATAGGGAAATTAAATTACAACATCTCCTCTTTGTATTTGCTCCGTGGGTAAGTCTACCATACAATTGCTATTTCGAATTTAGTTGGATTGGCAAATAATGTAAGTAACATAGGTTTTAGTGAAGGCAAATATAACAAACGCCGCCGCCACGGCCACTTGACGCGTGCTATGCCATTTTGCAACCTATGCCCATCATCGAGAGATTAGATTTAGATCGAGAGTTACCCACATCCTATGGGTTTCTGATTAACTGCTTAGAAAAACCCTATCGGAAACCCTTTCAATGGGTAAACCGAATGGTCCCTGCCTAAAACAAAGTCCCATAAACCGCAACCCGTAAAGCAGAGAGCGTAAGTAAGTAAGAGAAGGAGCACGGATGGGTTTTAGTCAGTAAGAGTCTGACACGCCCTTCCACTCCACCCAGAGCGGAAGAAGTCATTTGATGATTTCCCATCCTTAAAAAAAAAAAAGTAAGTATAGGCAGCGAAGCACAGCGGACACAGGATTCAAAGGACAAGTTCGTATGTAAATTTTCCCGCTTGGATAAGTAGACCAGATGACATACCAAAACTAGGAGGAGCCAAGTCAGTAGTGGGATGGGCTAGATTTGAAGATCAGCATGGAATTAGTATGTTCATAAAATTTCAACTTAGTGGTCATTGGTAGAATAATGTCTGTCACAACATGAGCCCGTGCTTCCTTCTGCCTTGGTCTAACGTCCTCACTAATGACGCGTAAAAAGCTGCAAAATATGTCAGCAAAATAATTGACATTAACTAAAACTAAATTAAAATAAAAACCCCTAAGTGAAAAATGTTTTGAAAATCCTATATTCATCGATAGCACCATGGACAAAATAATTAACAACCCTGACTATAGCCGAGCTCGATCCATTCATGAATTCACTGTGCGGAACTTAAAGGGAGAACTCAAAAAATTAGACAGCTGCAAGGGTTTCGTGTGCGTAATAGTTAACATTAGCATAAATTCGGAATTTACTGCAAGCAATTACAAACATTTTAACGAATTAATGGATAAATTTGGAGACAGTAAGGGAACCCACTCACTACGTGGCCACGACGACGACCACATAGCTTCGACCAGGATAATACCGTTCTACTACACAAAATTTGCCCGCAACTTCAACTTGCAAAACTCGGTCGCAGCGTGGTCGTGGCCGTGTAGTGTCAGAAAAACCTAACCTACATTGTTTATTTTATGTACCTAGACATAGGGTTACGATGATGCATCCCCCTGTAAACAGTCCTGCCAGCGAATATATAATAGAAAAGTTTGAAAAGCCTATGTCGCGTTTTAAAACGACCCCATAGGCTTTTCAAACTTTAATTCGTATGGCAAAACCGTAACGCGAAGGCGCGACGAGGAGTTCGGGTATTCAGTACAAATGAACGCGATGATCACGTATTCGTGCGATCATCGTTTTGTATTAGAACGTGGCCTATAGCAGATCTACATCTGCTCGCTTAATTAATTCATTTCATCAATGTAACATTGATAACTTCATTTTTAGGGTTCAGAACCTCTGTATGGAAAAACGGAATACTTAAAGGATCACTCGGTTGTCTGTCTGTCTATCCGTCCGTCACAGCCGATTTTCCCCGAATCTAATAGACCGATTCAAATGAAATTTAGTATAGGTAGGTAGGTACATATAACCTTTTGTAAGTTCTGTAACCCATACACGGAAGTGTAACGAAAATATATTATATACAAGCTGTGCCCGTGGCTTCGCTCCTGTCACCTCCCGTCAACTGTTACCTACCCTACTCTACCTACCCTACCTACTTATTTATTTTTTTGGTTTTTAAGGTTTACAAACCAAAAAAATGTAAATGTAAATCTGGCTAACAATACAAAAAAAGAGTTAGCCAAATCGGTCAAGCCATTATCAAGTTATAGCGTGACCAGGAGAAATAGGGGTTCATTTATATATATAAAGATTTAACAAATTCACATATTGAATCAAAGGGCTCATCGTCAGGATCTTAAAAGTATTTTTTTTTATCATTTTAAAATATTCATTCCGAAGTTATTATAGAAAATAGATGTAAGTGACCATTACCTGCGAAAAACCTAGTCTAAAATTAAAAAAAGTATCCTCTATACCAAGGTTTAACAAGTCTACGATTTTAAAGTAGGTACATAACATGTTATAAAAGTACTGTTCATTCGGAACCCGTTGCACGCGAGTCCAACTCGCACTTGGCCGGTTTTTTGTTCTCATGATCATCTTATAATCGTAACGATTGCACTGTGTATTCTTTTTAAGGCTTACGAATATTGGCTTTCCCGTGCGATCAGTTTGGAGAGGAACCGGTCTCTGAGCAAGAAATAGCTTCACATGCGGAGAAAAATAATGTTAAGTTCGATATATTTGCTAAAGTAGAAGTTAATGGAGAAGGAGCAAGTGATCTATGGAAGTATTTGAAGGTGAGCGTATTTTTTTGGGTTCCACACCAACGTAACTCTATTACTAAGCCTTCGCTGTCCGTCCGTCCGTCAGTCTGTCATCGGGCTGTACCTATCTCATGAACCATAATAGGTAGACAGTTGAAATTTTCATTAAATTGAATTAAATAAAAAATTAAAAGAGGCTTCCATACAAGAACTGTGTTTTTTTCGGTTTATGGTATGGAGCTCTTCGTTTGATAAGTCCAGTTCGTTACTTGGCCGTTTTTTCTTCTTTTAATGATTTTTTTCCAAAGCATAGGTACCTTATTCCTAAGTTAAGTGAGAAGATCAGCTACTCATCAAAAATTCTGAAATGAAACGATTTATGTGTACCTACCTAAATTATTTTTTTTTCTGTTTTAGCGCACTCTGTCTATAAGCACCACAAAACGTGGTAATGTAATAAAATCGAGTTACACAAAATTTATTGTCAATAAGATCGGTATTCCTGTTGAGCGACATGGACTTGAAGTAGATCCTGCCAAATTTAATGAATGTCTCACCTCTTACTTCTGAGTTCTACGTGGGAAGCGGAGTTATAATTCAAGATTTCAATGTAAAAAGCTTTGCCGCTTTACAGGAATAGATTCAAGTCAATTACAATTTTCCTATTACTGTTAATGGAATGGATCCTGATGAGGTGACTCGTTTACTAGCTTTATTAGTAAAGAGAAATAATCGAAGGCGCCGAATGCATAATTATTTACACACAAGGTCCAGCTCTAAAATAGCGCTCTCGTCTCTGAATGGTCCAAGTCTGAATCGGGCATTGGCATCGATGAATTTGAGAAAACGTACGATTACGATGCCACAAACGGGAGCTGATACGCGGCACAACATTATACAACGACGAAAGCGAAAACAGTCCCGTTTTTAAAGCTTATTATAATTATGTAGCAAACGCATATTGTCATAAAAATCGACAATAAGACAAGTTGGTATCATTTTGTATCTTAGAGTATCTACTAAAACAATAGTCTAACGATTATATCAATAAAATAATTTTTTTAACTTATAATGAAACTGTTTTTTTTTCAATGCTGGATTGCACACCGTATTTCCGCTGCAGTTTTGCTTTAAGTATTATAAAAATATTTTACATTTTGTGAATAGACGACTGAGCCAAGGGGGTGAAACTTCCAAACATTGGCTTCTAACAAAATATTCATTGATTGTTCTCCCATCTAAAGGCCGTATTTATTTTTATTGGCCATAGTTTTACAATTTCGCCGATAGGTAGAGCCAGTTGACGACAGCTAATATAAGTGGATCATCTATGGATAGAGCAGTGTTGCCAGGCCTAATGTTATAACAGTAGATTTACTGTTTTCACGATGACATCCCTGTTTCTGACACCAATTTCTACTTCTTTAAATACATATAATAATATATTCATATAATAATAGATTTCGTCTGAAACGATAAAATAGCCTATTAAAATATCTAGCTTCATGAAATTCACAAATGTATCCCAATTATTTATAATCTATGTTTAACAAACAAGTTACAAGTCATAACATAATGTACTCTTACGCTAACTTTTTGTTTTAAAAATATGTTTATGTAGTCATTTCGTATCATTTGGAAAATACCGGTTTCACTATACTGCTACACTACTCTATAATGACAGTTAGGTAGGCCAATCGAGCAAATAAAAGTCTTTGTCTCTGTCTCTCCTATGAGTAAAACCAGGCCGTCACATGAAAGAGAGCAGCAACAACTATTTTTAGCCAATCAGAGACGGCGTTTTTAAATTCATTCTAGCGTCGTCGTTCGTTGGCGCTTGGCTTCCTCTTCTCGCCAGTTTTGCGTTGTGTTTATGTTGTGTACTTTTCGTTTCGCTTTTGTGCTTTTTGTTTAAAAATATTGGTGTCGTCTATAGTGGAGTGGAAAAAAGAAGTACTCTTCACAGAATAAGCAAGTTGTGAATTGATGAATACTAAAATATTGTGACAAGTAAATATCATCGCGTGTGGTTTTGTGATAATTTTAGACTCGACAAAAAAAAAACTAGCAATTAAAATTTTGTGGTATTTAATTACAGAATGTCTACTAGAAGCGGCCGGGTAAGGACTAGCGCTATAGAAGTGAGTCCTCCGAGAACACGTAAAGGTGTTTCGCCAACGCGTTCTCCCGCCAGAACGCGGAAAAGTTCGCCACCGCCGTCCGGGAAAACGCCGCCTCCCGCGCGCTCGTCTGGCCGTAAATCTCCCGCAAGGAAATCGCCCAGCAGAAAACCAGCTTCGAAGTTTCCCGCACGCAAGTCACCTTCGAGAACTACTAAGGAAACAACACAACCAGAGGTTCCCAATGTACCGAAATCTCCAGCAAAGCGGCCCCCCATCGATTCTGAAGTAGCGGTAGCGGTCAAACTTGAAGATTTGTCTTCAAAGCTCGAGGTTTACCGTCGGACCCGGNGGCGCTTGGCTTCCTCTTCTCGCCAGTTTTGCGTTGTGTTTATGTTGTGTACTTTTCGTTTCGCTTTTGTGCTTTTTGTTTAAAAATATTGGTGTCGTCTATAGTGGAGTGGAAAAAAGAAGTACTCTTCACAGAATAAGCAAGTTGTGAATTGATGAATACTAAAATATTGTGACAAGTAAATATCATCGCGTGTGGTTTTGTGATAATTTTAGACTCGACAAAAAAAAAACTAGCAATTAAAATTTTGTGGTATTTAATTACAGAATGTCTACTAGAAGCGGCCGGGTAAGGACTAGCGCTATAGAAGTGAGTCCTCCGAGAACACGTAAAGGTGTTTCGCCAACGCGTTCTCCCGCCAGAACGCGGAAAAGTTCGCCACCGCCGTCCGGGAAAACGCCGCCTCCCGCGCGCTCGTCTGGCCGTAAATCTCCCGCAAGGAAATCGCCCAGCAGAAAACCAGCTTCGAAGTTTCCCGCACGCAAGTCACCTTCGAGAACTACTAAGGAAACAACACAACCAGAGGTTCCCAATGTACCGAAATCTCCAGCAAAGCGGCCCCCCATCGATTCTGAAGTAGCGGTAGCGGTCAAACTTGAAGATTTGTCTTCAAAGCTCGAGGTTTACCGTCGGACCCGGTCTAAACGTTTAGAATACTCCCTCAAAGATCTGACATCTAGTATTACGGAGAGCGAATTTTCTCTTGAAAAAGTAAATGGCTTGGAGTCTAGCGACATATACGGTCTGAGAAACAGGAGATCTGTCGAGGAGGTCGCGCCTCGTAGGTCTAGTAGGTTGCGAGAGTTTGTTGACAATGTCCCAGACATCAGACGGAGTCTCACCAAATCTCTAAGTCAAAGCAAATCTGTCAGTAAATCATTAGAAGCATACTCGGATGAGGATAATTCTGAGGAGGAATGCCATCGGGTGAAATCAAAGTCTACTACTAGAAAGTTGGCAACCCCCCTTCGCAACAGTATCAATAGCTTAACTCAAGTTGCAAGCAAATGGGAGTTTGGAGGAAGAGTTGGATCTCTGAGCTTAATACTCCTGATACCCTTAACAGTATTCTCTATTCTAATTTCTTGTAGAAAATCTTGTTCTCCTAAATCACTTTTAGATCTGTCTGCATATAAATCTCTGCAAGCTTTCTTCAGTTTACAAGCACTGGGCTTTATTCTTCTGCAATGTTTCATACAAGTAATCTTTGCCATAGTACCATTATTTGGTACTAGAGCCGACCGCATGGACGAGTCTGGCTTGAAACACAAATTCAATGCATTTTTCTCCAGCATAGTGACAGCGAACATCCTCTTCCTGATGGATTTCTTTCAAGTTATTGATAAAGACAATTTTTTGAATGAATACTTGAAACTTGCAGTTTTATCATACATTTTTGCTGTAATACTAAGCATTATTTTGTATGTAAAAAGTGGTAACTTGAATAAGGAAGAGTTGAATCCATATGGAAATACCGGATATACCTTGTATGACTTCTTCGTGGGAAGGGAAATTCATCCATTTATCAAGAACTTGGATGTTAAACTTTGGCTCTCAAGAATCTCCAATATTAGTTCTGTAAGTATAACTTGGTAAAATACACAAACTTAAATGACACCTTGTATGTATGTATGTAACTCGGGCTGGTTTCCGCAACTCCACAACTAAGCGCGTATTCAAATGACACCTTAAACATACCTGTTTTTTGAATCCTGTATTTTTAATATGATACCGATAATAATATCATATTCACTCAGTGGAGTGAGCTTATCAACTTTTACAACTGGGTAATAAATAATTTTATACAGGAAAAATAGAATCAATGCCGCTCATGTATAATATTTATGTATGAATAAGGTCATGAATCATAAATATTGTTTGTATAATACATTCCGATAATAATATATTCTATTCTTTTCAGCTGATATTTCTCTCGTTAATCTTCACTCAAGGACTTAAAGTCAAACTGTCAGAGAAGGATAACTTCTCATTGGAAACCATAAAACAACTGTTGAACACTGGACAGTTGAAGCCATCAATTGTTGTATTCTCTACAATGCAGATAATTTATATTCTGAACTTTATTATGAAGGAGTACAGGATCACAGCAACGTTTTACTGGCAGTCGGAAGGGGTAGGGTACCTGCAGACTGTCTCAAGCGCACTGTACCCATTCTACTTCACAACTATATCTAAACATGTGGCAGACACAGACTTGGTTCTGTCTACTAACACCTTAATCTCTGCTTGTGTACTATTTGTGCTGGGATTCTTCATAATGCTTGCTAGTAACAATATTAAATATGAGTTCAGGAAAGATCCTCTTCATCTGAGCTTGGCAAGTAAGTAACTGTATCATGTATGCTGTTTATTTTATTGTATTACTAATTATGCTTCATTTGTAAATGCTTAAGTGGTGGAATATTGTTTAGAGTTGTTACAGCAAATAATGAATATTTACTGTACCAATTTAACTTGTAGAAACACTAATTTAATATCATAAAATAATAGAAGAATACTTAAAATAATAGTAGCTCTGAGACTTTTTGTTGTTTGTAAGTCAAATGCCAAATTTACTAATGGGTTAAAAAGTGCCCTAATCCAGGGTCTGGTTTACTCATGTGCCAAGTTTAATTCAACTTCATTAGCCATTGCAACAAACAGCTAGGCATCCAAACTTAGACTATCATAATGTATATTATCTTAAGTAGGATATTAGTGAATAGGAGTTCTCATTGTTTTACAAAACTAAGAAGTAATGTTTTAACATTTTTTTTTTTTTCTTTCAGACGTAGATTCCATGCCAACATTCCACGGAAAGAAGCTTCTCGTCTCTAATCTATGGGGGATCCTACGTCATCCGAACTACGCAGGTGACATACTGATTCACATCGCCCTGGCTCTGCCTGGGATTGTCTCTGGACAATATGTGGCCGCAGCACCTGCAATCTTGACGATTCTTGTGCTTATGCACCGTGCATGGCGGGACCATGGCAGATGCAAGTGGCGCTATGGCGCAGCCTGGCAAAGATACTGCAAAAGAGTACCTTCAGTACTATTACCTAAAATTCTTTAATCTTTTCTATCTGGCTAATGCAATCCATTGTTGCACATATACAATTTTGTAGAAAAGTAAGCAATTCTTTTTGCTGATGACGAAACTATTAATTGCATGCTTCAAAGAACATGAATATTGACTCGAATGTAAAAGATCTTTTAAAAATTCAGAACACTACACAATATTGTAGATGATTGTTATTATGTATAAAATGCAATATGTATTTTAGATTATTATGAGGTAGAGAATTTTATTTGTGTAAATAATTACTCTATGCATTTCAAGAGATACTACATCACATATTAAATGCAATTGAATCTATTTTAGAGATCTCTGTGTGACGATATTTTATTGATGTTTTTAAGAAATGTCGAATTAATTATTGTTAGGTTAGTGTTTGAGATTAATAACTGCCTTACGAGACCACCGTACAAAATTCTAATACTTAATTTAGCTCTCTTAAATTTACATTTTTTAATGAATTTTTGGTGTTTTTTTTTTAAATATTGACTTATACAAATCGTATTTTGATATTGAAGTAGGTAGGTAATGAAATTATACCAATGTGTGTTTTTTTAGAAAAATAAGACTTAGGCACTCCTCTTAAATCCTTTAAAATATTGCTGTTTTAAATGAAGTTCATCATGTTTGTCGTGTTTCCCCTTTCATGTGTGCATTTATTCTACACTAGCTTTTGCCTGCGACTTCGTACGCGCATCTCTCACTTTTCCCGTACCCGTAGGAATTTCGGGACGAATTATACATTTATAAACCTTCCTTATGAATCATTCTTTCTATTGCTAAAAAAAACAGCTTTAAAATCCGTTCAGTAGTTTAAAAGATCTAAGAGAACAGACAGCGGAAGCGACTTCATTTTATACTATGTAAAGAAGATAAAATATATGAAATCTTAATCTTACATGAAAATTTATAATAATATATTGAACTCTGATTAAGATATTACATTCTTAGTACAAATCTGTCAAAATTGTATAGGTACCTATCTACATGAGAACCAATTAGCTGAATAGGTGAGGTACTCTAAAGACTCTAAAATATAGTGTTTAGTATAGTAAATATATATATATTAGTATATATATATTTCAATATATTAATGTTATGGCAATGGTATATAGGGTTACTGTTTGAAGTAGGTTATATGTGTTTCCAGTAGAAGTATTCGGCCTTGAATATAATTATAACGCAAGTGCCTCAAAAATTGAATAAAAATAGTTTGTAGATTTAAAATCTAGATACTTAAGTTACAAAATTAACTGTTGCTCAGTTTTCAAAGACATTTCGCTCAAAAGTTACGCACAATCATATTATTAGTGTAACTCAAAATTAGTTTAGATCTTCCTGGATCAAATATTTACTCTAGATGTTAACTTAGAAACTTTTGCCATATTAGAAAGAGATGTTTGGTTCGAAAAATATTCTTTGAATATTGTTTTTGTTTGGGACTGTTTTCTTGTGGCTTCGCTTTTGATGATGCTCTTGTCACATTTTTAATAAAGATTTTGTACAAAGTGTAATAAGTCGTTTTGTTTATTTTTCATGAGTTTTTCACCTATATCTGGGGGTAAGGTTTCGGACATTTACAATGTTACATGGATAACAATGTTACAGGTTTTACTGTAGTAGGGGCTCAATCTCACAATACCAGATTCTCAAAAAAGCAGGTTATTCAGAATATGTTTCCTGTAAGTAGGGACAAAACAAACTAAAAAAAATAAAGTAGAAATCAAAGTATGAGTAGTTACACAAAAATTACAATAAGTAGGTACCTACTTAGGTACATCTTTTTGATCAAGAAGAACAAATTAAAATAACAGCCTCTGGCACCAAAGCCGGTCCTACCCCAGCATCAATGGCATTATTCATCGAGCTTTTATCATCGCCAGCGTATCGGCGGTATTAGAACCTAGGGGCTTGGTACGTGACGATGGGAAGAGACCAGATTGCATGACGTTGGTGCCGGGATGGGATGGATGTGGTAGGTAGGCGTCTTATGTGGGACACATGTGTCGACACCCTTCCGCCATCTCATGTTCCTAAGCACGACGGGCTTATAGCGCTGCCGCTACGGCTGTTGTACCTTCAAGCGGCGCAAATCCTGTAACCTTATTGGTAATTATCATTTTGCGTCGCTTGGGATCGAAACGCTTGGGTCATAGGGTCCGGGTGTGCGTCTCCTTTTCAAGGATATTTTTCGCCGACTGATCGCACCCTGCGTGACTAAAGGCTAACTCGTCAAAAATCACCTTGTCACCAGTCTTTTGAGCAGCTTTCCGGATAACTGCGTTGTGGAGGAGTACTTCGACGCCTTAGTGTATTTGTTTTTGAATTTATGTAGTTTAAATAAATATACCTACTTTACCTCATAATGTATCAGTATTTTGTCATTTAAAATCTAAATAATACTTAGGTACTGAATCGGTCCAATAAAAACTCTATTTTTCGGAAAAAAGTACGTAAGTATTGAAGTATTTTTATTACTAGTTTATAAATATTTTGTTTTCGACTGTCCTAAATCTAATATTTTGAGAATTGGTGATTCTCAAAAATTACGATTAAACCGTAGTAGGTACCTACATCAAGAGTATCATGAATTCATGACTATTGAACACATTATTATACAACGATACAATGATGATTCGACACTGGTGGAACTTGAGTTGGCTGCACTGATGCAAAGCGGAAGAGACTGCATCATTTCCTCTGTGGGTTAGAGTGAAACAATAGAATGCAAAAGCGAGCCTGAAAAGTGGGGCACTTAAACCTCGCGATGGTAAACCTTTATTTTTCTTCTAGATTCTGCCCACGATTTCATCTGCGTGAACTTGAAAAATTGGTCCCAGGCGGAAATTAAAAATGTGTAGGTAAGTACCTAATCCTACAATACCTATTATAAATGTGAAGGTTAAAATACTTCATAACTATGTCCTGCAATTTCAACAAGTTTCTGGGGTGTTGGCACCTACATGGTGAACGTTACTCTAGCAGAAAAGTGGCTCCTAGAGTGATATGCCACTCGTATCACTCTAGGAGCCACTTTTCTGCTGGAGTAAAATTAGTGCGTAATCTGCTGTGAATGTGCGCCACATAATAAAATTTTGTGTTTTCGGTTCAAGTTTTACCTGCACCGATCAGTAGGTACTGATTTGTCTATACCGAAAACTTTATGAACGCACCCAATGAGTCTGGCACTCCCTTGCACTCAGCTCGGAGCGGAAAGAGTCATTTGACGATTTCCCATCCTTGTGCATTGCACCACTTGATTTGACGTGTGTAGATCACAAATATAAATGAAACACGGTTTATCACATTTATTTATTTTTCTATAAAATACACATACAATTTGTAAATAAACAATTCAATATTCAAATATCTAATTTACAGATTTCGTTCCTAAACATATTCATTACGTCCACGCTATAATGTTCTATTACACGGATGCAGGATCATATGCAACAATTACAACATCAAATAAATATAGTGATTAATTCCTAAAACAATGTATAGGTTCTTCGATGGACATAGCAGAGAACTACAAATGACTGATATGTACTTCATTTTCCGTGGATATTTGGAAGAACTAATACACAAAAGGAAGTTTTACTTAAATCAAACTGCAAAAGCTTGGATATGACATCGAATGCAATGTAAGATTTAAGTCCTAAGGGACAAAACAGCGTCTATTCCTAAAGTAACTAACATCAAGTACCTGTAGAGTTTAGACTAGTACATGGACCTTAAGACAATCGATATTAATTTACCATCCTAATAGGCCTATTAAAAACGCTCTGATTAATTAAGTGGTGCAACCTTTTACATAGGAATTAAAAATAAACAAACGATAGGACACGACTTTCTAACAAAAAGGCTGCACTCTCTTATGGGTCATTTTTGGCACTAAGATAATATTATGTCTGTTATACATACGTTAGATTTCAAATAATTTAAAATTAAACGTTACAGTAGGTAGGTACAGTAAAGAAAACAATGTTCTTAGAAAAACAAAATAAGATCATAGATAGATTTATTTTTATCTAAGTTATAACGTCTAATTTCATCATAAGATTGTGTTTAACCCTATATAATAATATATTATATATTCGTTATTCTTTTTAAACTAAAATAATCATTAGTAGTAGCAACCTCTGCCTATCCCTTTGGGTATTACAGGCGCGATGGTTGGTAAAATGTATGTATATTGTAATAAATATCTCTTCAACGGGACTAGCATAGTTTTATGGGTAGGTGGGGTGCTTATCAACATGGATGTGAGATAGTTTGATCGTAATGGTATTATTTGGGAAGACACACAAACCTTATCTATGTAAGCTCGATCAATAAAATAATGTTTAAATTGTACATTAAAATATTTTCACGTGATTTGATGCCCTTAGCTAAAACGTCCCAAGCACGATGTGATTGTCTAATCGTGTATTATATTTATCAAACTTAAAACTCTTATTAAAACACCATTAAGATTAATATTATTCCATCACTTTTTAATCACATTACATAATATTCATAAATACATTAATAGTGCTGTTATTATTTGCGTGTCATTTTATTTATTTATTTCAATATTAAAATACGATGTTAATTTAATGCCATCTAGTTATTTGGTTCCATTTAACATTTACTATGAAAATATACACGTTTAAAATCTATATTATCGGTATGTACAAGGTATATTTACATTAATGGTAACTTTTAGAAAATATCTTTATTTTCACCAGCGTCAGAAACAATGAAAAATAATCTTTTTAAAAACGTGCATATAATTTGATACCTAAGTAGTGGGTTAAAAAAATTGGTCATAGACAATTTAGGTCAAATTATTATCAATTAAAAAAAGAAGAGGACATTTTAAGTGCTGAAATGACAGCGAATTGCATCACTGTGGGTAGTTAGAAATTAGTTTATGGCAGTGTTTCCTTTTGTTTTGTATTCCATTTGGTTAAATTTGGCTACAGCTAGCTACGGCTTGACTTAGGCCATCTCTCTTTAGAGAAATGAAACAGTACCTATTTAAGTTTATAAAGTAGGTAGGTAGGTACCTACTGACCATTCAACTGTAAAAGAAAGTCATTTTATTAGTTTATATTAATCAGCATTAGAGTTTGGTTAGGTACTTAAACGGTATATGCATACTTCATACAATATTTCTTATAAAAGGAAACATTTACGCTAAATACTATGAAAAATGGCCGGAACAATTCAAAATGAAGGAAAAGTAAGTGTTTAGGTAATCATTTTGAGAAGTTAAGTAAAGGTCAGGCTAAAGGAGTGCCCTCTCAATACTGGCATTATTACAGAAGGCAAGGAAGCATAATATCTATCTACAGGTAAAAGTTAGGCAACATGAAATGCCGGTCGACCTTTGGCCTCAATTGCTTGTGTGTGTGTGTTGTGATGTGATGTGACGATGTGACGCATTCAGCCAGAATATTTTACGGGTCACAATATTTTCAAAAACCATTTTATTTATTTGGTCGTTTAGTACGACCGAAAATATAAAGGTTTATTTTGGATGGCATGTCGTATTTTTCGAATTGTAAATATTTTATTTTACGATTGATCCAGGTATAAGGAGAAATACTCTATAATCTAGTTGAACAGCTTTAAAATATTATGTTGTTTTAGAAGTAATTATTATCAGTGATATTAATTAAATAAAACTACCGTTTTTAATACCTACAGAAATATTTAGAGACTACCTTTAGGTATTTTTATAGATATCTTAGAATTTTGTCTAAAAGGTAAAATGCATTCATCAAACTAGAACATCTTGTGTAGAATAATAGATAACATAAGGACAATTCGATTTTTTAAACAGAATTTATTTAAAAAAGCTCAACAGATTATTAGTTTAAATACCTATCTACTGATCAGCATATTCTTATTAGAATTTGAGAAGCAGAAACCCAAACGTTGATTGAAACTTGCAGACAAGGTCTACCAATCAACATATGCGTTCATTTTCTATTTAAAATTTGAATTAAGAATCTGCTAATCAGAATTTTCACTAATCATAAGGTTACCTACTTTTTTTTTAATAAGCCTGTGTAACGTTAAGCTATACAAGAAGAAAGGTTTACCTACCTAGAGCAAGTTCCAAGAAGGTTCATAAAAATAAAAACGTTGCGTTCAGCAGTTCGATTCTGTAAATATCGCACCGTGTAAGCTTAGGTGAAGTGAGCTGTCAATCACTTTCACTCCACCTAATGACCTAAGTTCATACCGTGAGATGTTGACAGAATAAACCGGCAGACCGCAAAAGGGAATGTTACGATAATAAGCCAGTTACAGCTAACTAAAACTAGCGAGGGTCTAACAAAATGCCCATTGAAGGCAAGGATACCGATAGAATTTACGATAAAACTATAATTATGTGGAATTATAACAAGTTCTTAACTGGACACTTAATTATATACTAAATTAGTAAAGGACCTAATATAATTATTAGTACAAAATAAGCCTCACATCTTTCCTTGTTGATGTCGTACCTACATACAAAACACAATTCATTCCTTTCATATAACATGGCAACTGGTGCCATTTATAAAACATCATTTTAATGAATCCACTTCTTCTTCGCTAAAGCTTCTTATAAATAAGGCATTTCTTTTTACAATAAATCGTAATTCACCAAACACAAGATACAGTCGTGTGTATCTTTCTACGTCATTTTATAATTGGTCTGACAATAACATTTAAGGGGGAGAACATTTGAATGGTTACGAAAGAATTTATGACACCAAGTGGCATATAATATTGCACTACCGACATTAGTTTTCCTAGCTACTTTTCAATTAAATTCTCTGTAACTATTGATTGGCTGATGTTGCAGACTCTTAAGTACAAAATGACGTAGGTGGTGAGTGTGGGTAATGTCAGGGAACGCGGCACGACGTGGCGCGCGCGCCGGCCGCGGGACGTCAGAAGTTGCTGTCAAACACGCCCATGGACCGCGAGATGTCTTCGTCGCGCAGGCAGCAGTCCAGGAATTCGTCAAGAGTCAGCACGCCGTCGCGGTTCAAATCCATTTTCTGAAAGTTATGTCATTTCTGCATAAACCTTTTTGTACACCATAACAGACTTGACTACACAACCTATTAGTTGGGGGGAGCCCCTTTTAATTTTTTAATATAGATATTGACCTACTTGTGGCCACAGAAATATATACTTTGCGAAAACCTATTACGGTTCATGAGAGACAGACGGACGGACGGACAGCGGAGGCTTAGTAATAGGGTCCCGTTGGTTCACCTTCGGGTGCGGAACCCTAAAAAGTATGCGTTGAGTTGTTTAGAATACCTAACGAATAAAAAATTTCACGAATTTTTTTTTTATATAAAATGATCCGTTTCAAAGATGTGCAATATTTTCACTACGCACAAATTTATTGATTATAAAATGCGCCCAGTACTCCGCGTGGGCCGCCGCCGCCGATGCCGCCCTCGCAAATCCCGGCTCGATTTCAGATAGGTAGGAACGTAAACAGCCCCGCAGTAGGTACCTACTTATATTTTTAAGATTACTATTTTTAAGAATAACATTGCTAATTTTTTTTTGCGATAAGTAGGTACTTTGTTTAGATGATACCAAGCATGTAGGTACACGAAGTAAGTACTTGCAGTTGTTTTTTAACATCTTATAATAATATAGGTATTTCTATACCTATGTTCTATTCCAGGACATGCTCTACTCCTGTGCCAAATTACATTCAAGTCCGTTCCGCTTTTTGAATACGTAGGTAGGTATTAGTATAGATTTTAATTAAGCCTGCTTTGCATCTACAAAACAATTTTTTTTCAAAAACTGCAGATTGTAAATGACTCACTAGTGCAAATGGCTCCTTACCTAACCGTTGGGCTTGTTTCTTTATAGTAGAATAACTAAAAAGACATACAAAGTGAAATACAAACCTGAAACAGTCTTTCAACCTTCTCCCGTATGGCATCGTCTTCCAGCGTGGACTCCACTATCTTGCCCATGAGGTCGTATATAGCGGTGACGATCTCCGTCATTTCCTCCTTAGTGATGCAACCGTCGCCGTTGATATCATACAGTGAAAACGTCCATCGCAGCTTCTCTTCTAAGGTCCCTCTCGATAATATTGATAAGCCGGTTACAAACTCCTGGAAATAAGAAGATGTTTATTTTTTTCTACTTAGTTACATTGTGTTAAGCCCGCCACATTATTTTCACTACTGCAACTCAGGCCTAGGAGCCATAATCAACAACGGCGACCGCCAGAAAAACGACGAGTCACTGAAACTCGACTAGCTCCAGAGAAACGATTCAACTATCTTGGATCATCATATCAGCCGAAAGACCTCCACTGCTGAACATAGGCCTCCCCCAAGGCGGGTTGGCGATCGCAGTGCCTAGCTATTGCAATGCACAGAACCAAACATTCTCTGTGGTTCCGTGCATTGCAACAGCTAGGTACACTGCTGCCCATCCTCTGGTCAGTCCCTTAGTCGCCTCTTACGTCGCCCACGGGAAGTGCAGGGAACTTGGATCCTACAATGAAATTAATCAGAAAATAACAGCAGAACAGGAAGAATAACATAATTTCCACTTATCAAACAGGAGACAGAACAGAGGCAGAGGCTTCGGGTATCGGCTAGCTTCGGGTAACAAGCTATAGGTACGGTCCTGGATCCAATGAAACAATGGACATCACGGCTTGTTGGAAGTTTTGGTGCTATTCGAGCCAATAAGTTCCAATACACTACTAGTAAGTACATAGTAGTAAGGTAACAGGTTCAGTAAACTAAGAATCTCCTTTGACTGTCTTCAAAACTGCCAAAATACACATTAGATGTCATAGCCTGCATGTGGATACCTCAAATGATGCAGTCTGTTTCACCCAGGGATCCAGGATACTGAACGTGTTTTAAGTCTTCTCTTGTGGGGATGATTGTAACATAAGTATACACGGGGACTATTGTAACATAGTTACCTACTTACCTCAAAACTTAACAGGCCACTCCTGTCTTGGTCCAATGTGTTGAAAACGAAGTGCGCGTACTGAGCGGTGTTTGCTGGAAGATAAAAACAGATAATTTGGGTAAATGATATTTTGATCTATGATTAACAAAACAAATGATAGGTATCATGAAATTCTGCAAGTTGTAAACAGTGATTGAAAATCACAGTAGATACCAAGGTTTCTTTAATCAATAAGTCAAATTAAATTAAAGATAGGTTACCGTTAAAATTAGGTACCTACCTACAGCAGGCAGGAAGGAACAAAATCAGTTTATGGTGGTATTTTTTCAAGGTCTAAGTGAGACCACCGACGTTCTTTCGGGTGTTGTAGCTATTACCAGATACGAATAATGCGTGCGTTATCGGCTTAGGGCGAGGCCACAATACTGCGTTGCGGCGTCGCATCACAAAAACGACGTCGCACAGCAATACAATTGCAATTTGATTTCTGCGATGCGACGTCGCAACGCAGTGTTGTGGCCTCGCCATTATATCTTACACCACAACGTAACGTACGTTGTGGTAAAAGATATATAATAAGCCGATAAACAAGGTTTATAGCAGACAAATCTGGTCTTTACGACGGCAGGAGTTTCCTTACAATGGAGATACTTGTCCGTAGTCACATTAAAAAACGATGTATCGAGCAGCATTCTTGCTTGGTTGGTGCAACTCCAGAAAACACACTGGTATACTTACTTGACAGTTGTCTGTTAAATTAAATGGTAGGCAGTTTTTCTACGCACTCGTGACGTTGTAAAAAATTGCAAAATAGATATAAAATTCTAGCTATGTTGTACTTAACATGGAGGTAGGTAGTATTAATATTTCTATGAATTCTGGTTGTGTTGTGACCAAATATGTATAAAATACCTCACAAAAAGTATCTAAAATACAAGATACTATTAAAATAAGTATTTGAGATACCAAATACAAGATAGGTAGGTAATTTAATAAATTTCAATTTATTAAATTAATCAATGAAGATCACATTGCTAATGTTAGAAAATATTGAACATTTCAATGATTTCTGTTTTAATTGAGACTAAAGTAACACTAGTTCTTCGAACATTTTTCTTCGGTTCAGGTCTCATTATCATGACCTCCAAATGAAGAGTCGCTCCACAAGGGCAGAACTCGGCAGACAGGTGTTATACTTTTTATTGTAGCATAATCATTTAAGCTCTTCAAGCTGATATCTTTATTATTAAGGTAGTTTAGTGTTTTCAAGTCCGCGGTTCTGCCAGTAGGCCATCTTTTTGCTACTTGCATTAGAGGAATCACTCTTCTAAAAACATGAAATAAGACGATTCGTTTTATGATTTTTTCCTGATATCACCTCCATTGCAGTGTTCAATTTTATAGTAATGTAAATTACTATAAACTAATTTATCTATAATTTATAAACTACATTTATCACTACCTACGAGTATTTTAATCAAAAATGTATTTGCCAAATATCTACTAAGATATCAAACGTATGCATGTATCTAAATTAAAGATACAAAATGATTTTTTATTGAAGTATTTCAGATATAAGATGAAAATATTGCAGTACGTTGTACAAATTGCAGGTTAGCTAACAGCTACCTATGCATTCAGTTAGTAACCTTTAGCATTGTATTGATGAGTCACCCATAAATTATTAACATGCAGGTTCTTGGAACTTTGTAGGTAGGTACGAATTTTGTTTTTCATGATTCACTACATAGCTTTTTAGTTTTTTTTTAATCATAATCTCATCCTTTTAGTTGGAAATATTTTGAACAAAAGGAAATATTTTTGACTGGCTGGCTGACGGACAACAGCAAGCTATAGAAACATGAAAATCTTTTCCTGTAGCATTTCATTAAGCTTTAAATATGGTATTAGTGAAAATTAATAAATTGAAATTAACAGTAGCATAAAAATAACAAACATTTTGAAAGAAAAAGCTCTGATGGTTTAAATTTAATTTATTTCAGATATTACATTAGTGGTTACACAGACTTGACAATGGGGTCGGACCTATGTCCAAATAAATTATTACCACATACAGCTTGCAAGTGTCATTTTTTTGGCCACACTTAAAAAATTAGGAGCTGATCTGAAAAAAGTGTCAACTAAAAAAATTATCACAATGGAATAATTAATGAAGTTACCTAAGAACATTTGGTTTACCTCAAATTTCTCCTTAATTAAATAGAGTATACAGTACTACTGTTTTAAGATACACAATGCTAAGGTATACAAAGCTGGGCTATGCAATTGTGTATCTCAAAATATTACAATGATATACTTGCATCGTTTACATTTAAAATTAACTTAATGTTAAAGTTGAGATGGGTTCACCATAGCGTTCTTCCCATGGGAAATGGACAGTTCCTTAAGATAAGATTACACTAAAGGTGAGCCACCCGTCTGCTGCTGATAAACCTCTATTGTGTCCCCCTCTTCCATCTCCAGTGATGTTGGCGTGTCATTTTCATTGATTGGCTGCCCGTCGAATCTGAACCGCACTACTTGCATTGATAGACCCTGGAAAGATAGAATAGAATTTTAATATAATCTGAAATCTCAATAGATAATATATGTGGGAATTGCACAATATAATGAAATGTTACGTTTTACTACAGAATAAATACCTAGTTCCAAAGGTCAACTTCAGTTTCAAGCTCTCATAACTATGACATATTGAAATTATTACATTGCAGTACAGATGAGCCGTTGCTTCACCTAAACAATGCAAATAAATAGGTGTAGCTACAATCTTTGGAAATCCTTACTAATTATTACTAATAAATAAATTGTGAAAAAGATAAATAATTAGTTTTATCCAGAATAGATCTTCTGATAATTTTTTATCTCGTGTCACAGATTCTCACCAACTTATTCAACTATGAGACTCGCAGACCACTTTATTTATTATTTCAGAGTCTAGTTAGGCAATCCCATCATCATCATGTTATATGCTAAGTAACATCATCGGATTTGTTAAAAGAAACAAATTTAAGCATGAAATGAGTTTCGCAGTGCCAGATTAATTAATAGTAAGTATTTAAAAGATCTGAAATCATGTTAGCAAAAAACAGTTACTTGACTGAAGTATCTTACATGAATCACATGGAAGGCTCAGTTTCTCTTTCCTTATAAACATGATTTCTCAAAAATGACAAAGGGTTTTTAACTGTGCCTAAATAACCTAGTAAGCATTTACTTCTTCATACTAAAACAAATGCATCTACAACGGACATCTCATAAAAACCATATATCTATAAAACAAATTTACTGCAAACCCACCCTAACGACATGGTCAATGGTGGTGAATCCTGGTTGATACTACATGTGTAAATAAATATGTAATAGGTTTATTATTTCAGGTTACTAATGAGAGAACGAGGCACAAGTATAATTGATGATTAAACGAACTTACTTGTACCTGAAGTTCGATTATAATTATATGAAGTTCTTCGTTCAAAGAGATTAGTAACTCCCATCTTTAAAAAAATGTTACGAGTTTGCAAAACAATTACTTTCTATCAATGAAAAGGTACAGCTGCCCTTAAATATAATGGTCTGCTACTAGAGATATAACCTGTTGTCACAAAATCTACAAGTTCCAACATGAAATTGTGCTAAGTGCAGAGATAACGTTTTGTTTTCCTGATGTATGGATCCCTAAAGCACATCTTAAACTTTCAATGAAACATCTGGAAATGACGCTTTGTCTTTCTAAAGTAGCCGGACATGGGGGCCCGGCCCGCCAGAGTACCTAGTTTAACTACTTACCTTCATTGTTCATAAAATATGCATGCCACTACTGTTATAACTGATTGGTCTTTGTGCTGACTATATTTTTAATTGAATCAGTACTAACCGATTAGAAAATAAAATGAACTTACCGCCCGATCACAATAAGCATTCATTAGCTTCCTCAGGGGTGTGTGTTTTTTGATTTTGAACTGCACAATAGCATTATCTTGTCCTAATACTTTCAAGTTGATATGTTCGCTTTCTCCCTGAAAAACAAATATTGTAACGATAAAAACATCATCCCAAAAAACACAATGCTAGAAACACTTCTCACTTTCAATCAGGTAACCACATTTTGCTAATAACGCCATGTCGGTGAAGCACTGTTTTCGACTTGTCGTAACTACACTGATAATATAGAAAGATACACACCTTTTTCTCGTCAGACATTTTGGTATTTATGTATTTAAAGGTACGATTAACACAGAAGCAACGACTTCGTAGAAAATCCAAAGATTATCAAACGAAAAACGCACAAGTGACAGATTCTCAGTCCGATGGCGTGGTAATGGCGTCCGATCGTGGCTTGGAGGAAGCAACGCAGGTTTGCCAACACATGCGCAGTCGTAACGGCGAAATGGCGCGCTTCTGCGCAATGACGCCCTTATTTTTTTTTGTTTGAAAAAATATATATTTCGGTGTATCTGTGTCCTAAAATAATTAGAAACGATTTATGTAAATGATAGATCTAGTTTAATCACAAATTTTAAATTTGTTGCTTTGTTATCACGATTATCTATACTATCGGTCTAGTCAATAATCTTATTCCAAATTTTTCATCATGATTTCAATGAAAATGTGTAAACAATATTCCTGTAAACTATTTAGAACATTCTAGAAGGCTTCAAAATAGAAAATCGATTGACTTCAAAAGTATTGCCAACTGCACAAACCTGCTTCCGCTTCTAGTGTTGTACTAAGTCGATGGATGACGTCAAACGAAATCCTCTAGTGCTGTGCGAGGTGGACTTTGCGTTTCGTTTCACGTTTGGAATAAAGTGGTTTTCACATTCATTTTTGTTTTAATTTATATGGAAAATAAACGAACAAACATTGAAACATTTTTTATCATTCGTATATCATAGTAATTGATTATTCAACTTAGAGATATAGATTTTGAGATTTTGTGATACATATATTGTGTGATGAAATAAAACGGTGAGGTACGGGCCGGGCTCGAACACAGAGTTCGTACAGGTTAGGCAGACGGCGTGGGCTTAGAAATAGGGTGTCGCTGGCTCCCGTTGGGCACAGGACCGTGGCTAAAAAGGAAACATGTTCCTCTCCTGTGTGTGTTTACTCTTCATAACTGTAACTCACAGGAGTAAAATTTCTCAAAAACTTCAGTATTTCGTTTCAGAGATGCTTTGTTGTAGACTTTTTGATACAGAGCAAACACACCTTACCCTATATTTGATCTTGTTTTGGTATCTTCAAACTAACTTGACGGCAACCATTTAGGGTTATAGTCTAACTTAAGAATTAGTAGGTTTAGGTCTAATAAAAATCAGAAAAAAACATATATCTATTGTTATCATTATCACCCCTCAAAGTAAATTGATAAATTTTATTTTATAAATTTCTAAAAATATAGGTACGTAGTCCGATAGAAAAAGTATAAGATGCCTACTTTTATGTTGAACAATATAAGTATAAGACTTTAGTCTTTTTTTCGAAGATTTTTCACTTGGTATCAAAGACTACTTTAGTATACTGGCTACTTGGTATTCAATGAGAAAATGTACTGCAAAGCTGCCATTTTCAATTCACTTATTAAGTTTAGTGTTTTCATCCGTGTTTTTTCTAGTCAGTTAAAGTTACGTGCGAAACGTTGCCTAACTGCTGTAAATCCCGTTTTTATTTCACCACCTGTGTTTTATGGACGATGATTGTTTTTTCCGAAACGGACCTATGTGTCATGAAATTGCAGATTTGTTGCCCAGAACTGATAAAAGCTTTGTAGGTGGGACCAGTTGGGAGTTATTTTCAGTAAGCCGCTCTTTTTGGCGGTGTATAATTTGCTTCGTGACTTCATTTAAATATAATTGTGTGGGTAATCACTTGGTGACATTTTATTGTGGACGTATTTTGATTAAAAACTATTTCATCAAGTGACGGTAGGCTGTTACTGTGTTGTGGGTGGGGCTGTGTTGTACGAGTATCTAGTATATATCTACAGTCTGTTATGTTGATGGAGGGAATTTGTACCTACTTTTTTCTGTTGAGTTACGTAGGTACCCATATACCTACCTACGTACCTGTACCTTCAAAATGATTGATTTATATTTTAGTAGGTACCTATTCATAGAAATAACTGGGTTAACAATTCGCTTTTGGGTAGACAGACGGACGGACAAATATTAGCTTTGTGTAAGTTATCTTATAGTTCAAGCTGCGAATAGTTTATGATTGAATTTCGTACTAGTCTGAATAATCAAACCTAACCTACGTCCTAAATTGAAACCTATAATACTTAATATCAAGAGTTTGCCCAATGGGTTCACCTACTTATATCATAAGTAAGTAATCATAAGTATAATGGACCGTCCACGCGGAACAGACTTTTTTCTGCGCAGACTTTTGAACACAGAATCAAAAAATTCTATCACACCGACATGTCTGCACAAACTTGGTTGCACAGACAAATGTCGGTTTCATAGAATTTTTAATTCAGAGTTTACCCAATGGACCCAATATAACAGACTTTATGCTCGTTGAACTTTCAGTGCTGACTTAGGTGATTTCAGTTTCGCGGCGGGGAAGCTGTCAACGCTGCTTCCCAATCAGGGGGACCCGAGCACCGCCTGTAGGCGGTTGTNTCGGGGGGGCCCGTATCGCTGTCGAGTCCACCATGAAGTACCTGGGATTGGTGCTCGACAGCCGGTGGGATTTCGGCCCCCACTTCCGGCGGCTGGCGCCCAAGTTGTTGGGCGCGGCGGAGGCGCTGTCAACGCTGCTTCCCAATTTGGGGGACCCGAGCACCGCCTGTAGGCGGTTGTACGTGGGGATCGTGCGATCGATGGCCCTTTATGGGGCCCCGATCTGGGCGGCTGATTTAACGGCCAGCACCATTACTGTTCTGCGGAGGCCGCAGAGGGTGATGGCCGTCAGAGTCATCAGGGGATATCGCACGATCTCCTACGAGGCGGCTTGCGCACTGGCCGGATCTCCGCCGTGGGACCTGGAGGCGAAAGTGCTCGCGTCACT
>NDFZ01004671.1:0-109544 GCA_002192655.3 Mamestra configurata | reverse complement strand
CGTTTCGTGCGACGCAGGTCCTCTCGGGGCATGGCTGCTTCGGGAGGTTCTTGTGTCGCATAGGCAGGGAGCCGGACGCTCGATGCCACCACTGCGTCGACTGTCGGGAGGACACGGCACGGCATACGCTTGCAGAGTGTGCAGCTTGGGAGGAGCCGCGCCGTGCCCTCATCTCTGTTGTAGGCGGTGACCTCTCGCTGCCGGCCGTAGTCCATGCTATGGTCGGCGGTGAGGAGTCCTGGGACGCGGTGGTCTCCTTCTGCGAGACAGTTATCGCGCAGAAGGAGGCTGCGGAAAGGGAGAGGGAGATCACAACCGCTCTCCCTGCCCGCAGCAGGCGCATCGGGCGTCGGAGGAGGGCATACGCTGCCCTCTTCCGGCCCCCCTAACTGGGTCCAGGGGCGGCGGACTTGGGGATGTCCGTCGCCCCCCATTCATCCGGACCCGAGGTGGCGGCGCGTGGTGTTCCCGTGCGCCCCTCTTTGACGTAGCGAGGGGAGTCAAACACCTCACTCCCCTCGCCGACGCGAGGTGGCCCGCGGTGGCGGGCCGGCACCAGCCGGGGATTGCGGAAGTCGCATACGTTCCCGCGATCCCCGGCGTAGGTGGGAGATGGAACACCGGGGTGGTTTTAGTCAGTAAGTCAGACGACAGTCCCCTCCACCCGCCCCAAGGTGGAGGATTTCCATGAGGATTTCCCCCCGAAATAAAAAAAAAAAGGTCACTTCAGTTTCGATAGTCATGTTCGTAATGACTAGTTGGGTAATGTCATGGTCATTCACTAGATTAAAAAAATCTGCTTAACTAACCCTTCGAAAGGCTTAACTCTTAATCGCGGTTGTACCGGTTGTATGGTCCCTGGTGCTGAGTCCAGCTTTGAAAATCGAACAACGCACCAAATATTGTGGCGTTCATTCGTTTAAAACTTTAAAGCGATAAAGAAAACGAGCAATTAGTGTTTTCGATTGATTTTACGGGCTAAATATAGGTTCTAAGTACATTAAGGTGACACTGGTCTGGTCATTCGATCGTTAGACCTGAAATAAAATTGAATGAGGTTAGGTGAGTAGGTAAATGCAACGAATTAATCTGCCATCACTAATCATAAATCAAATCAATAAACATTAATCATCAATTAATTATTATTATTTAAGTTAGCTTGCTTTTCATCTCAGGATTACCTACCTACCTATTTCTCGATTACATTTTTGAATTGTCGTTAAAAGAGGTCAAATTTAGATCATGATCAAATCTTCTCTTGCTAGAATACCTGTTAGTTGGGTCATGTACCTAACTTATTAAATTACTTAATATTGTTTTAATTAATGAGGGAAGAAGGCACTCTGACATATCTAAATACATTTTTATTTTGACAAAAGACTTTCAATCACATAACCACATACCTACGTACATAACACAACTCCATAAAAAAGGTAGAATGACGCAAATTGTTTCCCCATTCTGCCAGCACATACAAAAGGTGATTGTTGTTGTGCTCGCCCGCCATTGGGGAGCAATGAGCACTTGTTAACCATTGTTAACTGCACTGTAAGCACTCGCTGCTCGCTGCATATGCTGGGAACGGGAGCCAAAGCACTTGTGCTTTTAACATTATATCGTAATGGTATGCCTTTGCTGTGGGTGTGTGCTTGGGTATATGTGTGGCCGATATGGTCCAATTCTGAATGTTATCGTGTATCGTGGTTGACGTCATATAAGGCCGCGTTTGTCTTTTTTTAGAGGAAGTTACCTGTGTGTAGGAAGCTGAAGGATTTGTTTAATAAAAATTCGATTCGACTCCTATAGGTACTACTGAGCAAAATTACGTTCCTTGGTAATTAAGGTAAGCTTTGCGATAAAGTGATTATACATTTGATGATAGTAAAATTTGAACCACTATAAATGTTGGTCTTTTTTCGAGTCCATAGTTAACTTCATGGAATATTTGGGTCCAGTAGGTGGCTAAGTTATAGTAAACCCACAGATATTCAGAGCTGGGCCTAATACATGCTTTGCTTTAATTAAAATACAAAATACTATCTCGCATGTATTTAAAATATAAAATACAAAATACAGTATTTTAACTATTTTTATTTAAAATGCAAAATACTGATTGCAAAATAATGTCACGTCATAATATGACGTGTTAATGCCATTCAATTCCGATGATGTAAAAGGGATAGTGCTATTCGCTATGTATAGCTCCGTCTCTCTCTTAGAGCGGAATAATGTTCGTTTTAAGACTTACTAGTAGGGCCCCAGGTGTTAGATTAGGCTAGCCTTTTTGCTTACGAAAGCTATCGAGCGCTGTTTTCTGCAAAAAGCACTCATTAATAAGATTGCTAAATGTATTTATGTTCAAATGTATTTTGAAGTCATAAGTCATATGTACGTCATGTATTTCAAATACCAATTACAAATTACATTTTTAAGAAGTTTTATAAATACCAAATACGTATTTGTATTTCAATTACGTATTTTAATTACAAGTAATTCAAATACTGCCCAACTCAGCAGATATTATAATATTAGCAGTAAAACTCACAAACGTATGTGGTAGGTATGTTCGTTTGTCAGTTTTACCTCTAATGTTTCTTTATTCATTTTGAAAACGATTTTGAAGTTCTTTTGATATAATTATCTTGGTCAAAAAACGTCTTACAAAGGTAGTACCTACCTAAGCATTTATCTAGATACGAATAAAGGCATTATTTTTACAAGCCACAGTCGATAGAAATTTAAATTCTCCGCATAATTGCCAGCAGTCTTAGTTAGAAATGCAAAAGCCTGCAATGCAATTAGCTATTCGACTTGTAAGGCAATAAACGCTCACGTGATGTCGATTGACTTTTTCATCGGCTTTGTTAACCATACTCTTTAGTCTCTGGTCTTTCAACCCATTCATTCCCGCCATTAGTATTCGATTTTATTCATAGACAATTTGCACTTGATTGTCGGAGATCCGAGAAGTCTTGATCAGTTAACTTCGGATTGAATTGTTTCTTAACGTTCTGTTAGATGTCTCATTGTTATCGGAGATTGTGAGAATGAGAATGGATTAGTAGGGCGCCTGTCGGTTTTATCTCCAGCCCTATTTGGGGCAAGTGCCAAGACTGAATGAGCCTTCTTTTAATGATAATTGAAATTTTCCCTGTCATCCTCATCACGAATTTTATGATGATTGGTATATTTTTTTTAATTCAGTAAGTATTGGATTTATGGTATTGGAAATACTGTGCAGGTGGATAGGTTTCAATTTCAACGATACTGCTGTACCTAGCGTTATTATTTAAAACCGAGTACGGATCGGTATTTATTTCGAATTCGAGCCCATTAGCCACAGCGAAGCATTCGTACAGTTGAGAGTGCAATTACAGAATATTGCTCGAAATATTGTGTAGGTACTTATATCAGACATAGATTGATTTTATTTACTGGAGCACTGCACGAATCACCGCATCTTGAATACTTATGATATTATACTATGGGGCTTATTCACAAAAGTGTTTTAAGTAAGTAGGTCTAGAATATATCTTGAAATAAATGTATATCTTTAAAGAAAAGTTGTGGTCGCCCAGTGGTCGAAATTCGACCATATTTTTTTATTAATTTAATTTTTTAATCAAATTATTATAAATAAATACTAGTTTTCTGCACTCCTTCTCCTCCTCCACTGTGCCAAATTTGGTCATCCGTAGTTCGCGTAATTTTCGTAAAAAGGGCCTATAGACCTACCTACTCCTTTTTACGAAAATTACGCGTCAGTATTTTTGATTAAATTTACTGCTGGTAAACAACTTAACTGTGGGTAGGTTATGATGAGGTTGTTAGTAAAATTAATAATTTTACATAGTAGGGTATTGTGTTCATATTACAAATTATGAATATATATATATATAGATTTGAATTAAGAATCTGCAAATTTTTAGGGTTCCGTATTCAACGAGGATACCTTACAGTTTCGCCAAGTCCGACTGTCTGTCTGTCTGTGCGTCCGCGGTTTAGCTCAGAGACGCTTAGTGCTAGAAAGTTGGAATTTGGTATAAGTACCTGTACATATAAATCACACCAACAAAGTGGTAAAATAAATCTTTAAATACAAATATTTTTTTTTAGGGCCTATATGTAAAGTGGCGATGATTTTTTTTATTGTCTATCCCATGGTGTGGGGTGTCGTTGGAGAGGTTGTTTAATTGAGGGTTTGTTCCTATATTTCTTTTCATCCAAGGATACGTTTGCGAAATATTAAGCTTTAAAGTGCTAATTTTGGTTAGAGTCAAGTGTCCCCGCCTGTGTCAGATAAACGGTTGTTTTTGGAGACGTGAGTTAATGAGTTATAGTCGACTAACTTATAAAATGGAACTGGGTAAGTAAAAAAATCCTAACAATTCTATAGAAAATGCCTTAAAACCAAGTGCATTTGTAACTTTGTAATGTAAGTACTTAATAATAGTTAAGTACTTTTTATTATTTTTCTGGCATGGTTTAGGAGACGGGTAACTAGAGAACCCTACACTGTGCGTGGTCCGACACGCACTTGTTTTTTATGAATTATCCTGGTCCTTTCTAGTAGGTACTTAGATAAGATTTTAACCTGTCATAGGCCCTATGAAATATGGAACTATTGAGTAGGTACGCTTAGATATTCAAGCAAATATCCAACATGCCAATAAGAACAAAAATACTTGAACATCAATTCACCTCTACCAATTTATTCACGTTCACAATCACATTCCAATCCTATGAAACATTGCAAATTGTACTTTCTTCCTGTCTTCCTAAAATATATTTTCATTCATCAAGGGTCCTAAGTTCGTGAACTTAGGGCCTCGCGGACAATTTGCGCGGATGTAAAGCAGTACCCGGTACTTCCCAGACCACTCAACTTGATGGGATTATATGATTATGTGATGCGTTTTTCATGTCCCTACTTTATTCCTTTACTACGGTCGGTATTCTTTGTTAACATTCTTCACGTGAAGTTTGATGGGGTACGCTGTTTGGGTAGTTTTTGTGTGATAAATGAGGTTGTGAATGTGTTTTGGTAATAATTGTTATAAGTATGCATGGATGTAGGTCAATGTAGGTACTTAAGAGTGCCATAACTTAAAGCTATTATATGTCGCTATGCCTATGAAGTGTTTTACAGTATGTGGTGTAATTAGCCTAGTAGGTAGTAAAACATTCCTCTTTAGTTAATATTGAAAAAAAAAATTAGGTAAGGTCAATGTGGACAAATCCGTCTACGGGGCTATTCCGTACCTATGCATTTACTAGTCATTCCAGAATAGTTATATACGCTATTACTGGTGTAGTCGATAAAACAGGATTAGTTTTTAGTTCCGACTATGATTCATAGATGCAGCAACGTAGTCTACAACAGTAAAAAATTAGGTTTGAAATTTAGTCTGCTACGAATTTAAAACTCCAAGTGTTGCGTGCTGCCGTTTCTTATAAGGTAAATATTCAATTTTACAATTTACGAGTTTCTGAGTAGGTATGCATATCATGTAGTTTAATAAGTGTTTCAACGGATTTTTCTATTTGTTTTGAATAAAAATTAGTAGATACAGAAATAATTGTTATCAAAAATTGTATCCTCAAAACGGTCAAGTGGGAAAATCCGTCTAATATCAAAGGGGCTAAATCGTCATATACCGGTATTACCCCATTGCAGATGTCGTTAACCTTTTTCATCCTTCCTATTTTTAGTTTTTGCTTAAGTTGACCGGAAAGACTTGTGTATAAGCTATGAAAGTCAATGGGTAACTAACATTAAAACTACTGCTGCTACCCGTTTACCCGTGAACGTTGAAAAATCAAGAACCCTACAACTTTGGAGTATGCTTCGCTGAGTGTGTTCCATTTTAAAACAAATAATATGTCATTGATGTAATATTATGCCATTAAGAATAAAACTATTTATTTTCGGAAAGTGATTTTTATTACAATGTGTGAACTGTGAAGTGCAGCGTCGTTTAAAATTGTAAAGCTCTTATACCTAACCATTTCATAATAAGTTTTCCTTTAAAATCATTAAAATGTATGTGTGTGTTATGTAGTTTGGAAGGCCACAAAAGTGTGTTGGATAAATTGTATGACAACATTGTGCGCATCTTGAGTGATGCTGCTGTGGGGTCTAGTGAGAAGCGTAGCAATAGAGGGGGCAAGAGCAGGCACCTGTGCGGCTGGAACAAACATGTTCGTGAAGCTCATCGGGCGGCCAGGCTTAAATTCCAGATCTGGGTAGAATGTAACCGGCCCTCTACTGGCATCATTTTTGTGAAATGTGTGAGACGCGTAAAGTTTTCAAAAGTCGTTTGAAGTGGTGCCAAAATAACCAGGAACAACTTAGAATGGATATGCTGGCCAAACATAGATCAGCAAAAGATTTCAGCAAATTTTGGAAGGCTACTAAGAAGCTCGATATTAGGCCTGGCCTTCCGATGAGTGTAGGTGGGAAAAGTGAACCAGCCCATATTGCGAATATGTTCCCCGCTGAGCCCTTCAGCGTCAACTATTAGCTCTGAGGCTGGGCGTGGGGGAGGTGAGTCGGCTGTACATTTTACTGCTAGTAAAGTAAGACTCGTCTTAAAGAAAATAACAGGCGGTAAGTCTCCCGGTCATGACGGTCTTAGTGTTGAGCACTTGAGGTATGCGGGGGTTCACCTGCCGAGGGTCCTGGCCATGATTTTTGCAGGGTGCATGAGTCACTCCTATTTGTCACACGACTTAATGAAAACTATCGTGGTGCCTATTGTGAAGAATAGGACCGGAGGACATCTCGGACAGGGGGAACTACCGTCCCATATCTCTAGCGACTGCGATTGCTAAGGTGCTGGACGGTATGCTTGATATTTGCTTAGATAAGTACATAACATTGCATGACGCTCAGTTTGGGCTTCGGCCTGGGCTATCCACTGAAAGCGCAATCTTGAGTCTCAAGCATGCTGTCCAGTACTATACCGATCGCAGGACGGTATATGCCTGTTTCCTTGACCTCTCCAAGGCTTTCGATCTTGTGTCGTATGATGTGCTCTGGGGTAAGTTGAGGGACGGGGATCGGCTGTGTTCAATGTGTTTAAATTTTGGTATAGCAACCAGACCAACTTTGTGAGGTGGGCCGATACACTCTCCGAAGCATATAGGCTGGAGAGCGGGGTGAGACAGGGAGGGTTGACATCTCCTAGGCTCTTCAACCTATACCTATGTAAATGACCTCATCGTCGGGCTCAGTAGCAAGCGTGTCGGTTGCTCAATAGATGGCGTTAGTATCAACAATATTAGCTACGCGGACGATATGGTGTTGCTGAGCCCGACGGCGGGGGGTCTCGGAGAGCTGCTAAAGGTGTGTGAGGTCTATGCTAATACACATGGTCTTTTGTATAACGTACAGAAAAGTGAGTACATGGTCTTTAAGGCTGCCGGTAGATGTCCTGAACACTCGCTTAATATAACTTTGAATGGCTTAAGCATTAATCGTGTCACGAAATTTAAATACTTGAGGCATTTCCTTACCGACGCGATGGCCTTGAGGACGATGTAGACATAGCGAGGGAGCGCAGGTGTCTAGCGGTCAGAGGTAACATGCTGGCCCGCAGATTCAACCGATGCTCTGAAGAAGTTAAGGTTACGCTCTTTAAGGCATACTGTCAGAGCATCTACACTGGGAATCTGTGGATCAATCAAACCAAAATGTCGTTGGACAACCTGCGTATCCAGTACAATAATATCTTCAGGATGATGTTGGGGCTGCCTCGTTTCTGTAGTGCATCGGGGATGTTCGCACTATATCACACTGATGGCTTTCATGCCGTCTGATCTGCAGAATGCGTGGTAGCCGCAATAAAATCCTGACGACTGTAGCGGACAGGATCTCTTCCCCATTGTGGAGGTCCTTGGTTCGCAGAGTCATTTAATTTTAAGTTCATTTTTCTATTTTTGTTTAATTTCCCATGTACCTACATATGGATTTAAATTGTCCGAAATAAAGAATATTTTTTTTATTTTATTTATTAAAAATAACCCTGTTTATTTAAGTCAGTACCAACCTCAAAATAAGGTAGGCATATTTCAGTGTACCTGAAAAGTGAACTGATAGTGAATGAGTGTAAAAATAATCAAATTAGTTTTCAAACTTTTTGGAAAGGTTCAAAATCCCTGGTTATAAAATTAGGCCGGATTAGCCCCCAAAAAAGCTTTTAGGGAATAAGACGTAAATTTAACCTTATATTTATGGTGGATATTTATGGTGGTGGATATAATTTAACCTTATATTTATTTATGGTGTTACAAAACATTTTTCTTCAACATCTAAATTTACTTGTTTACAAATAGCATTATAACGGCGTTTTTCTAGGAAAATTGGCTACTAGACGGATTTGCCCTATTCATCAGTAAAATCCGTCTAACGACTGATTGAAAAAACATTTTAAGTTACATATGGAGAGCTGTTCTGCTGTTTCGAATGGATGTGAATAAAAGACAACAAAATTCTTTATCGCTTACAACCATCACAATTATATAAAAGTAGTTAAGTGTACCAGTTATAGTAAACCAAATTCAACTTTCAGAAAAATATGACGGATTTGCCCACATTGACCTTACCAACCTATTTTTTTTTTCATGTCTAAAATAATAACAGCCATACGGGTCGATCAAGGTTAAGCAACGCTTGCCAAGACTGGTCTGTGGATGGGTGACCATCTTAACATACCGAGTTTCCTTCATACCTCGGATAGCACGTTAAGCCGTTGGTCCCGGCTGTCATTTGTAGATCTGTGGCAGTTGTTACGGATTGTCATAAGCCAGTAAATCTGACACCAGTCTTGCCAAGAACTACCGTGTTACCTAGAATGGGTTGTGGGGGACTGGTAGGCAGCCGCTCCACTTAAAATACTGGTATTCAGCTGAATCCGGTTTGACTGGAAGCCGACCCCAACATAGTTGGGAAAAGGCTAGGTAGATGAGGTAAGTACCTACCTATTTGGTAGTACTAATAAAAAGTTCACTAGCATTTATACGGGGCTGTAAAATACCCATAGATGATTATTATAGGGCTACAATAAAAGTGCATAACAATATTTTTAATAAATACCTACCTACCTGCAGGGTTTCTAGGAAGTAGGTAGTAAGTCTTAGTCATTAGGTAAGCTGTAGTTGTCTTTCATTTTTGGCTTTTCCTCGAAGGCTATGCTCAATCAGGACTTAGTACCTACACTTAACGTTAAAAGGAGGTAGGTACTCAAAACCGCAAGTTTTGAAAAGCCACAAACACATTTATCATCTCAACGTAACCTTCACATTTAAAAGCGTTAGTGCACAAACACACTTACCTTCAGATGGCCTGATGATCATACGATAGTAGGTACGTCTTCCGCGTTCGTGCACTCTCGTCAAGCTTCGGGATAACTCGGGAAAAGGATGGAGGTAAATAAAACGATACACTTTTCCTATTGTTTATTGAACGTGGTTACCTTGTGTTTTTTTTTTCTATCTATCTTTTATAAAGGTGTATTGATTTTTGCCTCGTTTTCTCTGCTGTTTTACTGTGGAAATGTTTATTAAAAAAATGTGGTGTATTTGGAAAGATGGCTGTAACTTTTTTCAGAAACCTTGGTATTTTATTGATGATCTTAACATAAAAAGATTTTTAGCTTCGGTTTCTGAAAGCCTGATACAGACTCTGTTTAGAACTTAGGTTAAACTGCTGTGAAATTTCATATTATATACTAAGTGCTAGGAATTGAAAATACAACACAAGCAAATTGAAGATCGATTGAATGCACTTTCAGAAACCGGCGTTAATTCTGGCACATATCTTGTGTTTATATCTAATACTTACCTCATTAGAGACAAGCAAGTAGGTAGGTACTTCAATACTTATCTACGTTTGTACATTGAGTTAAGTTTCAATTAAACTGTCGCAAATTACCTCAAGTTGTACTATGTGTATCGATTTGCGAAGTAATAATACTTTACCTTGTAAACAACTTCAAAGTAACTTGAAAGTGGTCTCCAAACTTTGGGGTGCTTTTCCGTTTGAAGCCCTTTTGTAGATTTCTTGATACATAACTTTATTGGTCACGTTGTTTCTCGACGTCTCGCTTCACTTAGGTACCTTCTTGCGAGGAAAATAGCGAGAACATACGTACTATTTTGATATAAGTACAAGAGAAACCATAGATAGTGGTAACTTTTTGTTTTGGCAGAGTATTTTAACTAGGTATCTTGGTTTCAGTTGTCTTGTTATGATACTGTCTGGTTGTAGTCTGATTTTTTCTCTTATCTTTCCTGGACTCATTTCTTCTGGCAAACATTATTGATCAGTCATGTAACTATTTGGGTAGGTAGGTATCTTGGGTCCTAACGACTGACGGAGCATTGGCTCATATCATATAATTGATTTCGGATCCAGAATCGAAGATCAATTATATCTAACGGCCGGTTTCAATAACAGTAGCTGAAACGTCATGTTTGAAAGGCCTGGCTTGCTACTAAAAAGTTTGCCTTTCAAACATGACGTTTCAATTACGGTTGGTACCTAATTTGACAGTTGGTTAAAGGTAGGTAAGTAATCCGAGGTGTGCCAGGTGACCCCGACGTTCAAAATCTTGTAAAGATAGGTCTATCATCACCTTACTCGCCTATTCTTGCATCGTTTGCACGACTTTTGCATCTACCTAATCTTAATCATCAAATCAATCTTGCGGAAAGAACTGCAAGTAAATAAGCTTGAAAGTTTCCTCCTTGGCGACTCCGGTTGGGCACTCTGCTTTGAAGCCGCGGTTACAGTCGATCCAGAATTAACGATAAATCAGAACTAGTCTATGGTATTGACGACCTCGCAATCCTACAGAGAAAGATCTGTCCTTACTTACGTATCCTTGGAAAAATTCCTTGTTTTCTATAAGAAGGACTTTTGCATCTACCTCACCTTCCTTATCAACTCACCTCCTTGCGGAAAGAACTGCGAGTAAATAAGCTTGAAGGTTTCCTCCTTGACGACTCCGGTGGGGCACTCTGCCTTGAAGCCGCGGTACAGGCGCTTGAGCTCGGGCTCCGTGAACCGCGTCATCCGACGCAGGGCCGCGATCGAGTCCGGCCGGTACCGCGGCAGCTGTTCACCCAGCTCCTCGAGTTCCGAATCTGGAAATGTAATGGAAATGTGCCGGTTAGATTGTGATGGACAAGGTGGATTGGTTTGCTGATGGCTTGTAAGGCTTTTGTCAAGATACTAGTATTTTCAATCTTAGAATAATAATAATAATAACGTCTGGCTAACGGCGAGTCGTCTGGCTAACGGCGAGTCGTCTGGCTAACGGCGAGTCGTCTGGCTAACGGCGAGTACTTGCATAGGCATAACCAAGTAGCCAGGATAATCCACCAGCAACTTGCTTTGAAATATCAACTTGTGGATTCCGAAGTACCGTATTACAAGTATGTGCCCGACCCAGTTCTCGAAAATTACCATGTCACGTTGTACTGGGATCAGTCTATCATCACTGATAGGACCATTGTTGCCAATTAGCCGGATATCATGGTGATAGACCGATTAGCGCGCCGCACAATGATAATCGATGTTACCATCCCGCATGATGACGTGAACCTCGTGAAAGCAGAGAAAGAGAAACAAATTCAAGTACCTCGACTTAGCACACGAGGTTGTCGATATGTGGAATGTGGACTCGGCTGTCATTGTGCCGATTGTCGCTACGGCCAATGGCCTGTTGTCCAAAAGCTTCGACGTCCATCTCATCTCATCGAAGCTGTCGCTGCGCGGTTGGGTAAAAGGCCTGGTACAGAAGGCAGTACTTCTCGATACGGCTCGTATTGTGAGGTTCCTTTCTCTGGAGCCCTAACCACCGGTAGCTTGGACACCGGCGGACTACTATTTTTTATATTTTTAAATGTTTTTTTTTGTTACAACTGTTTTTATAAAAGAAATATTTAAAAATGTAAATTTATATGTTATGGAAACGAAATAATAATAAAAAATATGTATTATAATAATTATGAATTGTGGAGAAATGTAGGGTTTTCTGGACTGTTTTTTAGAACGGTGTTACGAAACCCATCATGTACCAACTAGCACTTGGCCGGTTTTTATCCTGTCTACAATAATGACAATAATAAAGGCTGATTCACATCTGAGGTTTTTTTCTGAATAAAAGGGTTAGGTATCATGTTAGTTAGTGACAGTGGGAAAGAACAAACGGCGTGCGGTGCAATCGTCAGTAGGAGGTATTCGTAGGTCTACTCGTAAATTCATAAGAAGGAGTGCACTGTTTCTGCCTCAGAAGGGTCTTCGAGTTAAGGACCACGAGGCACGAGGAAATTCTGTCAAACAGATCCCCCCATTCATGCAGAAACCAGGCATCCTTCACAAAACCGAGTGTGTTTGTTTGTGCACAAAGAAACACACTCGGTTTTGTGGGGGATGCAAAATCATATCAGTGAATCCTTAGTGAATAGCGTTGCAATGTGTCAGCCCTTGCACGTGGCACGTGCCCATAGAAATATGTTTATTATATCTATGCACGTGCCAGACATCTTCAAGGGTAGGTTGGAGCCGTTAGGCATCTCAGACTTCGAATTTTAACATCTAACTTTGTTAAAGACAACATCTTTTTACGGGTTGAACATTTGCCCCAAGGGAAGCTTATTAAGCAAACTTATTATGTTAGGGTCTTATTTGTAATGCGAATTTTTCAAATCTAAGTCTGTATTTTCGGAAACACAGCAATTACTGAAAATAGCCCGCGGCTTCACGTATTATATTTAAGAAAAGTATTTTAGAATCACTTGGTTTGACTTCTGAGTGTGGTTTACAGTTCAATGCTGTGGTATCCTACAGTGTTATTAGGTTTTTCAAATAGGAATATCTCAGTAGCAGCTTAGAGGACCAGAATGGTCTGGGTTTGGGCCCGACTGAGTGTTGATTCTACTAATTTTTAAGCAACTTTTTGTACAGATGAGACTGAGATGCGAATGCGATTAAAACATTATTTACTGTCAAATGTAGCTGTTTCTGCGTATAGCTTGAGAGATTCAGCGTGATGTTAAGTTTCGAAACAAAAGCGAAACGTTACATAAAACCCAGAGCACTATCTTTAACACAAAAAAACTAAACAAATGAATCTCCGATATCGGCAACTGCGCTAAAAATCTAACGGCTTTTCGCTTGGCTCTTCGGCTCATTCGCTAAGAGGATGGATCTGATGAAAGCGTTTCTCGCCATCGTCTCCGTGCCCTATCGACAAACCCCGGGACGCAAGTATTATATTATCTATGGCCCGGGCTTTACAATGAAGGTTGAATAATGAAGGCTCGTTGGTTTGTTTATCATCTATCGGGTATAGGGATGTCACTGCGAGGAGGCTGAGAAATTGAATTTGGGTTTAGAATAAGTGAGATATCCTATTAGATTTTGGAGGGGGTGGTGAATATTATGTGACATTTGGTTAGGATTCGATTTTTTCTCTCAAGAATCGAGGGGCAATGGGTATTTCTTGCTATAGAATGAATTTCAGTTACTCAGTAGGTACTATTAACCCTGCAAGAATTAAAAGAGCAAGTTTAAGTGATTGTACAAAACAAAGATGATGAAAGTTTTGTTTTTATTGCCTTTGGGATTTGACTATTAAAGCTAAAATTGTAACGTTTTTTGTCGTCGACATGTTCTACTAAGGAAAAACTGAATATATAGACTCGCAACACTTCACTAAATATCCTTTGTCTAACGAGCAAGGTGGAAATCAAGTTGACGAGAATATACCCACGAACATGCAGTAGAAATCAAATAGGAACTAAGTAAATTAATAGTTAATAGTTGGTGACCGTTCCGAGCAAAACCACTCAGAATTTAACTACTACCAAACGAATATGCAAGTATTATGGGTTGTTGCGGACTTTGTTCGAAAGAGTCACCGCGGCCCTGGAACGCAAAGGGCTTTAGAAGAAACACGGATGGGTTTTAGTCAGTAAGAGTCTGACACGCCCTTCCGCTCCATCCAGAGCGGAAGAAGTCAATTGTTGATTTCCCATCCTTAAAAAAGAAAGTATGATGGGTTAATCATAGACAAAAGTTGGCAATAGCAGAGCTACCTAAAGTGTGTTCGGTATATCTCAGCAGCTGGCAAAATCAGAAACTAAATTGAATCATATTGGATGTGACAGATATGGCTGCTTTTTGCCTTTGCGACAAAATCCACTTTAAATTGCCAAGTAGGTTTCTGGGCACACTGTATTTGATGATCTAAAGTGCCTGTTTCTAGTTTTGAACCAATAAAAGACGTCAAAGAGCTAAGAATGTACGTGTTTAAGTGGCGTTTAGTTCTCTTTGACGATTATGTTAGCCATTCCTTGAGAGGGATTTATGTTGAAGGCAATCTAGTAGACAACAAATTCTTATTTCCATAGTTTTAGCCACTTTGAGGTTAAAAGGTGCCTTCTCAAGGTCTTTTCAATTCGATATCTCATCTGCTGTCTATCTTGTTTTATGTATTTAATTTTAAATAAATCAACAAGCTGAGGACGTTGTAAAATATATCTTGAGAGGTCATAAAATATTTTTTTCTGGGATAAAATTAGGTACAGACTCGTAAAATTCGAAGTTAAGTATCTAAGCTAGGCAGAAAAAAAGCGACTACGATTTTTTCGAATTTCGAAAACCTACCTATTTGAAAAAGGGACAAGTAATCAAAACAAATAAATTAATCACGGCTCATTAGGTCGAGGGGCCGAAGCAATGAATACGAACATTGTTTTCAAACAAGTCAAACAAAATTTTGATATTACGACTACCAAATGACAACGTTTATTCTAAATAATTATTAAGGCTGGCACCGACCACAAAAAATTGCTGGTATTTTTACTTTAGATTAAAAAAAATACTTTAATTTCTTTCATTTTAGTTATTAATTAGATATGTTCAGTAATGTTTTTTATATTTCAGAGTTTTTTGTTCTCATAGTAGTAGTAGTCCAATTCATGATTGTTAAATCCCCTGAAAGATTGTCATTCAAATTTAAGTGATAATGTTTAAACACGTTGAAGATATTACGCAGATCTAGTTGCGTTCTAATTAGTTCTCTAGTAAAGAGCTCGCGACTTCTTGTGCCTCGTTTAGAACGTTAGTCTGGACTAGTTTCGACGCAAGTCCGGCCAATTACCCTTTGAGCACCGTTCTAGCACTGCAGCCGAGTAAAATATTCCTAACGTAAGGCTTATTTCAATTACTACAATTTTATGCTGCAATGACAGAGAAAATTATTTTACACTTTTGAAATAGGCCTTGCTGGTCTGTTAAATGTGTGAATTTGTGTAGCTGTCACTTAATATTTGTATAGAGTACGTACCTACTGGAATAGGGTGACAAAAAAAATAACCCGTCAGACACTTTCCAAAAAAAATATTGGACACGCAATTTTTTCTTTTGTCACGTAAACAAAAAATGTAGACGATACAGTGCGTTGAAAACTCGTATGACGTCACTTACCAGTACACTTTTACTGGAAAGTGATGTTACAAACCTCCACTTTGATGCGTTTTATCTTCGTATTTTTTTTTCGATTTGATAAAATAAAAAATTCGTGTCTAATATTTTTCTTAATCTAAGTGACGGACTACATATCTATAATCATATTTTTTTAACCCAGCAACCATCCCTACTAACATAAATATAAAAACAAAACGAACACTTGTTTAATCCAATTATTTCAATCAAACTTCAAACAAAGAAAAACTAACTGAAACTCATTCAAGATTCATAACTAATTCTTTTGTCTAACATCTGCGTCAAACTTCCCACCACGTATAATGAAATTCGTCAGCGGGAAATTGTCTTAATCGGTGTGTCTTAAGACTAATTGCTGAGCCCCTAATTCATCTGGCATTCACATTCCATTTCTCATGCAATTAGGGATGAAACGAGCAATTTATTGCGATTCTTGCGGAGTTGCGGTCCGACGGTGACGTCATCACTTGTCGTGTGAACGCACTGAGGATTATTTTAGCCTTTTTAATGATGTTCTGGCATCTGCGTATGAAAAGTGTACATCATGTACACTTGTATGTTAGTGTTGTTGTAAGTTGTGTAGTTGTAAGTTAGTGACTGTGAAAAGCATTTTTGTTTATTTTTCCGGGAATGATGAAGCTTAAAGTTGTGGAAGTTAGAGATTTTGTATGAGTCTTTACTAAACATGTTTCATATAGAAATAGTTTTGAAAAAAAAAATAAGAAGAGTTTTTTAAAGCTATTCAAAAAAGCCTGTCATTTCGTTCCATAACAATCTCAAAGTTGTTTGATGAAAGTTGCTAAGTTTTGAAACTCGATTTAAAATAGCTAGACAGTTTTTAAATTGAAGTCATTCAAACCTAGTATTAGGACTATTAGGTAAATTGAGATTGACGACTGAGCGAGCTGATTAAGGCCCAAAATTTTAGATAAAAACGGCTTTGTTTCTGAACATTTTGGGGTAGGTAAGTAATGTTGATATTTTAAGTGGGAGCTGCTGATAAACATTTTGTAAACTGGTCTGTTAAGTTGGTACCAAAATGACGTGTATCATCAGGTGACAGATCCGAGGTGTCAGGTCACCTGTCAAAACGCTTTTTTTTTCGATATTAGTTGAATTGACGTCAACGTCATGTTTATCATCATAAATTCATAAGTTACGGACCTCTCGCCTAGCTTACTCCGGTGGCGTGAGTTTTCCCGCAAACCTTCATTCATTGGTTTTATTTTCATAAACATTTAAATACATAATTGCAGAATCTATGCATTGTTCTCGATCCGTCTGTTGCGGTATTGGAACGTGGCACGTGACGTCACGCGCAGCCATATCGTGCAGGAAATGAACTGAGAAATCGGTTTCGAAATAGACGTTTGGTTTTGACAGATGTTTATATCTTGGTATTTTTATTCTGTCTTTTCGAACTGTCTCTCAAAACAGGATATTCGCTCTTGAAGAAAACAAAGGACGATTACATTTTAATTGAACTTTTTTCTTGTTCTTTGTATCTGATGATCTTTAATTTTAGTTATAACATTGACTGTGCACATAATTTAGTCGCATAGTTACTAATCCCCGATTTCTGAATTAATAATAATATATTCATCAGCACAGACAACTTTTGGTCCACAGTAGGGGTTAGTAGCACTTAATAGTATGTTAGTTAAATTTGTTCAAATAAAATAAAATTAAAAATAAATCAAAATAAATCATCATTGAAAAAAAATGAGTAATTGTGAAATTTTACTCTGGCCTGAAAACCTATTTATCATTGGAAGTAAAGTTGAGTTTGACACGTTCACTCCAAATGCTCACATTAGAGACCTGCCCTATCATCATCATCATCATCATCATCATCATCGCCAGCCTTCCCTTTTCCCAACTGTATCCAATGTGTTTGTGGACTTCCAGTACAATCTAGTGCAGCAGAATACCACAGCATCTACGTAGGTATTCGAATAAATTAGGTACTGACACTTTCGTACACCGAGAAATTACTACAAGCTCCTAAACATAGGAATAATCATGTATGCAGTACCTACCTACTTATGGCTCATACATAATGTAAACAACCTCCTAACTTCAAAAGAACATGTAGATATATAATAACCAAGCACTTTATGCTGACTTTGTAAAATCAAAATTTAACTTTGATTTCAAAAACAACGATGTAAACGTATCGTACGATGTATCTTCTAATTTCCTTAATATTCCCTCTGTTCCTTGAGAATCGATTTAGACAAAAGCTCTGGATGTTTGTTTTCGTTGAGTAAAATAAAACAAAGGCTATTTACTTGAGGAAATATCGTCATTTATTCCTAACTGTCTTCAAGTGTTTGGTCTTTAGCGGCTAAGGATTTAAAATAGGCGATTGTGTTTTCTTGGAATACAAAGTAAAAGAAAAATCTGAGCGGCAATTCTTGTATTTTTAAGAAGCGTTTGCATTCGCATCGCAATCGCAAACTGTCAAAAGCTCCTCTTCGTAGGCTTAGGCTTCGTAAGGCTAGTTTTTGGCCTTCAGATACACAGTCTCTTAAATTAATTTGAATAATGAAAAACTTATGCCTACTTTCTAACGTGTGGGTGACAGTCAGAAATACTTACAGAATTTATATTGAAAAAAAAACATAATATTCCATAATAGGAAAATGTGCCTTATTATTACTGGTTAGGATATATGTAAGGCGTAGAGTTTTTTTAATAATATCAGATAGGTATCAAATTACACAGTCGCAAACAAATCTTCTATACTAATGTAATTTTCTTCTACAAACAGAAGCATTCAGGCAAAGAATGCCTGTGTAGAATTAAGAGTGTTGAAAATCCCAACACTCCCTTTCATTCTTCAACGATTCAATCAAGGACAAAAATTACAAGAAAAAAAAATACTGTGCTCAAACAAAAAACATAAAAACAATCGCTTCATCTGGTGTCCAGAACCAACAAGCAGTAGAAACAACAGTAACATTACTGTTGTGATTAGAATATTAAATTAAGTAAACAGGCCGGACGGAATCTAAAATTAGGCAATTTTCCCGAGGACCAACGAAACCTGTCCGCTAACGAAATTTAATTTTACACCCATTTCTATTAAAGGTGCCATCCCGAACCTTTGGTTATCGGATTAGGAAAGGAATTTTAATTCAGTATTATAGGTACATTCCTTCACAAAGTTATTTAGCTATTTCGATTATTGAGGAAATAACATCTGCCTCTGCGGAAAGTGAGGGTGCTATTTTGTAGTTAATGAAGATAACCTATTCGTAAAACCACTGGAGGAATTTTGAGTATAGATATGGATGGCTTATGGCTTATACGAGTAGATGAAGACCAAAGAAACAGTTGATGGGCTGTGCGAAAGATGATCTGGCTGGAAAGGAGGAAGCTACTGTGATGATGAATGTCTAATAGACTATTCGAATATTTGGAAGCAAAAGACATGTAGTAGCGACTCAAATAAAATTGGAATAAGGACAGGGAAATGACATGACAAATCCTTGTAGTATGCTTATAGCATTTAGAAACATGGTTATTAAATCTTGTAAGTGTAAACTTGTTGTTCTAACTACAAGGCCATGTTACAGTTTCTCATTCACACGCTGCAGGTAAAGTTCCGAACATTAACATAACGTGCGAGGGTGCAGCTCAACTTATGAGCTCTTAGTATAATGAAACACGGTTCACGTTTCTAATTGCGCATATATAAGCCCCTGGCAACGCCTATAAGCATCATTGAAAACCTTGCGGATAACCTTCCAATAAAAGTTAGATGTACCTTTGAGAATAGGGAGACACATTTTTTATTTCTTCTCCAAACATACGAGATATTTGCATCGAAACCATACCTCCATCCGACTATATCAAGTTACCGCATAAATCTCACAAAGTGACTCATATATCTCGATGATACAACGGAATAGTTCCGAGGAATCGTAAAAAATATGCGTAAGGAACACGACGAAATTGAACGGCGGCAATCTGTGGCTTCATATGCCTCGATATTATCGGGCTAGCGTAGGGAACTCCGGATTATGTCGTGGATGCGTGCGTGGCGTGCCAACCGCCATCATGAATATCAACTACGTACGCTTGACACTTCAGATGCCGCCAAAATGCTCGTAAATGACTTGCGTACAAGGGCAGCCGCGGGCGAGCGCACTTCTTAAATTATGAAGTTACCTATAAATTTTATGTAGCGAGTAGATGCGTCAGTGCGCAAGAAAAATGAAAATATGGAGGTTTATGTAAGGCTGTGTGAAAAGGGTTTCCTTGTTCACGACTTTTTGACGTACGAAATCCGTAGCTATGGGTAAGTAGATCTTACACACTTTCGCGGGACGCAAACCTTAGTCGTAAAATTGAAAAGAAAAAAATGAAAATTGAATTTATTTATTTGTGAATGAAAATTTAATTTATTGGTTTTAATTTAATTTGGGAATTTTAATGTAATGTATTTGTGACATAATTACTTTAATTTTATTTTTTCTGTTGTTTTGTCCGAATTAATGTTGAGGTATTATTATTATTTTAATGTTACTGTGCAATGGGTGTAAATTATCTGAATATATGAATATATAATTATTATTAGGCATGTCCTGTAATCTCACTTTTATTAAATGCCACTCGCACCTTACCTTACCCAAAAGTTAAGAAACAGGAAAAACGTGTACCTAGTTGACGCGGGTAGTTATGCCAAAACGCGTTTTTTCCCACAAAAATTTGCGGCAGAGGCAGGAATTTCCGTCGATTGCATACCTGTGTTTTTGTTTTATCAGAGCGGTTTTTTCGAATAGTGAGCGTCCAAGCCTCTCTGTATCCAACGGCTACCGCATTGCGTCTCATTATTGAGGGAATTTGAATTCTCGGAAAGAACAGTTTGCGGTTACAAACGATGGAGTTAGCAAAAGTCAGGTGTTTGCTATCGGTACTAAGTTTCAGCCTATCAGTGTTTCGGAGCGCTGTGAAATATGGCCAGTAGGCGTGATTGTGAAAGTTTTTGCGTACTCGTGCCTGCTCTCAATTGATTCTCGAATCTTTCCTGGTAGCGATTTAAATATAATTATGAACTCAGCTATGTAAGTACTCTGCTTCAAGATAGCGTACTTCATTTGTTATTTTAGTCAATTAGGCACTCGTTGTTGTTTAAATTACAATATTGTTATTTAAGTCTATCCCAGCCATTGAATTTGCGATAGAGAAAACAAGTTGTTTTTTTAAATAAAATCTACATCTTAAACTTATACTGAATACCTTTTACACCAAATAATTTCAAGCACAAGTAAAGTTGAACAAGTGAACTAAACTGAATGAGAATTTAGAATTTATATCTCGCCAATTCGGAGCGCTGAAGGACGAGTTTCTTAGATTAAATGATAACAACCCCGAAATAGATCAATTGAAGATCCCATAAATATTCCTCAGTGCTTAGTATGAATTGCTGCTATTTTTGTCTAGTCTGTATGCTGTTAATTATAGAATGTTTCGTTAAGTTCTACAACTATATTTCACGTAGGTTGCGCCTTAGTTGTAAATTACTTAAATTTCATCACTTATACAATATTCCTTTTTCAAAATTAGTAATTATAAACACAAGTGACTACATGTTTTACTGGGTGGTAATGCTTTGGACTACAAACTTAGATTTACAGTCTCAATTCCACATTCATAATAATTTTGGTCTATACCTTATTGACATAAATTTTTCAATCAATGGCGACTAACAACATTATAATTTACTACCAGAACTGTAGAGGGATCCGTACAAAGCTGCATACTCTTTTCATGAACGTAATGGCTTGCTCCTATGACGTCATCATACTGACTGAAACCTGGCTAATTCCAAGCATTCACGATAGCGAATTTATTGACGACCGGTACATAGTGTTCAGGTATGATCGCGATCGATCTGCCACTAAGAAACAAGACGGTGGTGGAGTTCTAATAGCAGTACTCCGCGAACTGCGTCCTACTGAGATCCCAACCATGTTTGTCCATCCTGAAGTCGAACACGTTGTTGTCAAACTGCCTGCTTCCCAACACAATAAGCACCATATTATCAGTGCCACGTACATGCCTCCGAAAACAAGTGAAGAGCTGTACACACGATACCTGGACATGCTACAAGGTTTGGCTAACGCTCCCACTACTGACTCGTACTTTATTATTGGAGATTTTAACCTACCGGACATTACTTGGTTGGACCAAGGGAACCATGCAATAGCGCAAGTATCAAACTCAGTGGGTCGGGCATTTTTAAATTTTATAAATTTTATCAATGGCTTCCAATTTAACGGCATAAAAAATAAGTTAGGTCGAATATTAGATTTACTTATATCAAATGTAGACTGTCAGGCGACAGCATGTAATGCTTTACTTGATCCTGATAGTCATCATCCAGCTTTTACCGCTTTAACTAGTCTGAGTATGCAATACACTCCCCTGAAATGCCGCACGGTTCACAGACATAACTTTCATAAAGCCGATTACGACGCTATAAAACGTGAACTGGATACAATTGACTGGCACTTGGCACTCTATCACCTCAAGTCTGAGCAGGCCGTTAGCGTGTTCTACGAGGCATTGTACACAATTATTAAATCGCATGTTCCGGTAACTAGAACCAAAAGTTCAAGCTTTCCTGCGTGGTTTTCACCTTCTCTTATCCGGATATTCAGGACTAAAGAACGCATGTGGATTAAGTGGAAGAAGTACAGGAATCAATGTGACTATTTTAGTTTTTCTAGCTATCGGAAGCTTTTTCACGTGGAGTCCATTAAATGTTATAAGAATTACATTCAAGCGGTGGAAGATAGTATTCCTAAAAATATAAAGCATTTCTGGAGTTACGTCTCGTCTAGAAAGGGAAAAGCTAACTACCCAGCCAGTATGTATCTCAAAACTGTTTCCTCTGATGACCCCACGGACATATGTAATTTATTCTCATCTTTCTTTTCTTCTGTTTACGTACCCTCTACTTTCGACCCGGACAAATGGCAACCCTCTGGCAACTTTGCTGATAACTCGTCTTGCATAACTGAAATTTACCTATCTAAGGATGCAATACGACTGAAGTTGAAATCTCTGGACCCTAATAAGGGAGCGGGACCTGATGGCTTGCCGCCTAGCTTCTTTATAAAGACATGCGACAGTTTGACTTCAGCCTTGCACATTGTTTTTAGCAAATGTCTGCGAGAGGGTGTCTTTCCCACAATTTGGAAACGGGCCTTTATCACTCCCGTTTATAAATCCGGCGATAAGAATAATGTAGAGAATTATCGGCCCATTTCAATCCTCTCCACCTTGTCTAAGGTCTTTGAGAGTCTTGTCCACGGTGCCTTGTATTCCCAACTCCATCCACTCATTATACATGAACAACACGGTTTTGTCAAACGTCGCTCAACCACGACAAATCTGCTAAAATTTACCAATTTTCTTTTTAAAAAAATGGACCAACGTGTCCAAGTGGACGCTGTTTACACGGACTTTCAGAAGGCCTTCGACAAGGTGGATCATTCACTGCTTTTAGAAAAAATTGCCTTCAATGGTATTCGTGGCAACTTGCTGAGATGGTTTGCTTCATACATTTATAATAGAACCCAAATAACCGTAGTTAATGGTTTTGAGTCGGAGCCTGTTGTGGTTAAGTCTGGGGTTCCGCAGGGATCCATTCTAGGTCCTCTTCTTTTTGTCATATTTATAAATGATATTAAAAACTGTTTCGTAAATTCCAACTTCTTAATGTACGCAGATGACATTAAGGTCTATAGGTCTTGCAAAAATATACATGACTGTGAACTCCTGCAAGACGACCTAGATAGGCTTTATGCTTACTGCATCAGGAATAAACTTTATCTCAGTCTTCCAAAATGTCATACCATCTCATTTACTAAAAATAGGAACAATTTGAATTTTAATTACAATATTGATAGCGTACGCCTAGACAGAGTAGTATCTGTCCGGGACTTAGGTATCACTCTGGATTCGTGCTTGCATTTCGACATACACGTGGATAATATAGTGAATAAAGCATTTCGGATGTATGGCTTCGTCATGAGATCATCACGTGACTTTGTGCGACCCTCTACGTTCTTATTGCTATACAAAACTTTGATAAGATCCCAGTTAGAGTATGCCATCCAGATCTGGAGCCCGCTATATGACAAATACTGCTCTAGATTGGAAATGGTACAAAAAAAGTTCTTACGATCTATGAACTATAAATGCTATCATTCAAAAGTTCCTTATGAGCAACTACTGAAGCGATACAGCGTTCTAAGTTTGGGGTCTAGGCGATTGCTTCTTGGCGTTATGACACTACATGGCTTATGTAACAATAAGTTCGATTGTATGGAGCTTACTAATCAATTATGTTACACAGTGCCCAGAACTGTTATCCAACGGGGAGTGCGCGTGCCTCGACTGTTCCACACAGACATGTGTAAGACCAACGCTGGAGTACGCGCACCCATTCGTCGCCTTGTTGAAACATACAATACGCACTTTATGGAGCTTGACATATTCAGTTTATCTAACCAGCTATTTAAAAAAAAAGCAATAGAAATTCTGTCTAAAAAGCAAGTGAGAAGAAGTTAAAGAAAAATTATGTACCTAATATTGATCTGATTAAAATTAAAATAATATAGAATTAAATTATATGACTAAACAAAACATAATTGAATTAAACAAAATTTAATGTAATGAATTTTAACTGAACAATGTAAATTATATTATGAAGCTATCACAGAGATCTGTAATCTGTGAGCTCACACACACAGTGCTTCACTTCAATTATTTTTTTGTGAACATGTGGACAATGGTGTGGGTTGCATGTTTGAGATTTTAATGTTAAGAATTCCTTGTTTATTTTAAGCATGTAACTGTTTTTTGTCCCCAATAAATAAAATAAAAAAAATAAATATCTGTCAGGCCCAACCCTACGAATTTAGTCTATCGTAAAGGAATAGTGAAATGAAATGGGTCAGTTTAGACAGCGAATGTTTCTTTGAGAATTAAGCGCATTGTGTTACTATTAGAGAATACGTTGTTTTCACAAGATCGATTGTATTGTTTAAAAAAGCAATTTGTAAATGTTTGTATTTAAAATTTTGCATCTGCTTTGTATCATGAATAAAATTATTCCGGACTTTGGGTCAAAATCCACGAAACTATCTATTCTTACAAACGTAGGTAGGTTAGGTATATGTCGTTTAGCGTGCAATATTGATATTACTATCGCGTAATTAGAAAATTAGTCACTAACCATGCAAATACTCTGTAATCGCACACCACTAAACTTCTGGCCAAAGAATAATTAACGGTTCGTAGTCTGTGGTAAATTCATCTTGACGTTTTATATCTCGGTGAATAATGTCTCTGGTTTGATCTCGACGTGTCGCCGTCGCTTGCATTGTGCAAACTTTTGCGCCATTTTTCAAGGGTATTTCTAAGATTTCCCGCGCTTTTATCGAATGAGTTAATACGTCTTTTCGACTAGATTTATGGATGGCTTATTCCACTTGAGGTAAAAAGAACTTATGAATGGATTTTCTTTGTAATGATTTTGTAAAGATTTATGTTTAGCGCTCAGAGTTCGACGATTAATGTAGCGTTCATTTTAAGCTACATTTTGTTTCTCTTGTTTGATGTTCATTGTTTGCTAATTGAACTTTGTAAAGTATAATGCTATCAACGTTGTACTCAAAGCAAATACAAATTGAGTAATGAATAATATTGCAAAGTTCATGCCATTAACTTATTAGGTTGAAGTTCCCAAGTGTAATAAGATCACAATAGAATTCTGTTTGTACCTAAATAATATTTTAATCTTTGAAGAGAAAGAAAAAATAAATTGCTTTTAAACTGCAGCATGTATTTTTTGAGTTCGATATCGTTTACCGGTCTTTAAACGCTTCCACATAAAACATGTGTCGATAATTTACTGGCACACGACACTGGCCGCTGAGAACAAAGCCGGCTTTGTCACCACACGGCAAGAAACGTGATAGATAGAGAACAAACAGTCCAAGGAAATTGCTTTTGCTTGGCGTAGAACGGAAATTTTGCACAGTGGGCGCATGTGGACGCGAGCCAGACACAATTGTTGGGAACTGTAGGAATACGTCGAAAGGTTTTCATACGTCGTTATGAGGATTTCCATTTATCATTCAAGTTGGCAGTGAGCCTATTATGCTGTGGTACTTAATAAGCCTTGCGACAATATGATAACTTGCTTCCAAGTGAGTTGAATGTGGATTTCTGGCAACATTTTCTGGAGATTGAGGGCTTTGTTTGAGCTGGTAGTGTTAAATTGTTTTGGTGTGTAATCTCTGATACTTACTCCAGTGTATGTTTGTTCATTGTACCTCACACTCGGAGCAGGGACACACGATACATTTTTGCCAAAACATAACAAGATGAAATACTTTTTCGAACAAAACGTCTTATTTACGAATTCACCTACTTCATTCCTATTCCCACGAATAGATAGCAGCGGTGTGAAGTAGCACATCTAAGCGGAGTGGCGTCGAGATTGCATTCACACCGCCACGTTTGCCTGAGCCGATTATCCGATATTGAGATTTGGACGAAATTCAATTTCAGCGCAGTCTTTCGCGATCAATCCAGTCTAGGAAGTTCGGCCGCATCGCTTTTACCCTTGCAGCACTGCAGCGGTGGATTTAGAAACTCTAAACTGATGGCTTAGATGTCTCCCGCTAGAAGTTATAATTGTATACTGTTGCTGAATCCGCTTGAACGGCATTAGGTAACTTGTTAGTTACTTCGGACTAAAGTTGTGGTCTAAGGGTTCGTTAAAGACTTTGGATGTCTGAAACTTGTCTTTGAATTGGAACTTGAAATAGAATATTTAAGCGATTTATACGATTTCTAGGAAATATGGTTGGGCGCACTGTGCGCTGTTCGTTGCTTCTTTATTGTGTATTTCCTTTGATGGTCTTACCTATGCGAGTTCTTTCACTTTTAGGCGATATCTAAATGGCCAAATAAAGCGCTCTGTTGTAGCTCTGCGTATCAGTGCGAAAACATTTCATCATTACTTTTAGATAGACCTAGTGAGTGTCTGTACCGAGCACAAATCTCAATTTCATGTAAGCAATAGGTGATATATATACCTATCACCCATAGCAAAATAAGACACAATCAACCTCAACATTATGAAGAAAAACTAGCGTGAAAACGCTAAATAATGCCTATTAATTTAGAAGCACAGCCTCACAAGAAATGAGGGTAGAAAGCCGAGGAAGTACGTGTTAATTACTAATTACACACAGGACTGTCACGAGCAGTGTGTGTTTTGTGGCCAAGTAAATAAGCTTAAGGTTGCTTTTGTACACGAGATGAGTGAGGTAGCTAGGCGGTGCGAGGATGTGTGATAGTTCCATAGATTTAAATAGTAAACATAGGGCTATACGAACGTTTGCTTACGTATTCTGGTGAACGGTGGTGACTATCTTAACATACCGAGACTCTTCCGTGCTTCGGAAAGCACGTTGGTCCCGGCTCAACCTCGTATGTTACAGATTCGAGCATAACATTGGTGAGGGAAGAGAATCAAGCATTATAGTGCGCAACTTGATGATATTTTGATACAAGTTGTAACACCACTTCAGCGTATCGCGGACGCTAAGCATGCGGAACCTAAGCATCTTCAACACTTTAATAAGATAATAAAACAACGACCGCTTCGTCTGACATTGTGGAATCAACTAAATGCTCAAAATCGAATCTGTAATGTTACATTACAGGCGAACGCTCCAGATGAGGGAGCACCTTTAGGTTAAGATACTGTCTCATGGCGACCCTGTTTAATGAAACGGGAATATCTTGAAGCTTTTGTCAGAGTTTCTTTAAAGACTGCTAATGTAAGCGTGTATTGTACAATGGATTACCTATTTGAGAAATTTTGATGAACTGTACGGTTTCTCTTGTTGTTTGTCTTTTATGTGAAAGCCAAATGAAATGGAAAGCTCAATAAATGTTTGCTCAATTTAGGACCTGGTTATTAGCAACCTGTTAAATACAGTGCTTGAATTTACGACATTGAGCGTTAAGGATTTTGATTTAAAGTGACATTTATTAACAGCTTAAAGTATACATTTTCTGTTGTATGAAAGCTCTGGCAAGAAAATCTTTTGAAGATTGAAAACTAACTGAGAAGATAATACTAACCGGATTTTTTTTACCCCACTTTTACAACCATAAAAAGGCCACTTTTGCAATTTAACAGTTCCCTGTAACTTAACAAGATCGTCTTACATCATCACTATCACTACATAGTATAAAACAAAGTCCTCCGCCGCGTCTGTCTATCTGTTCGCGATAAACTCAAAAACTGAAACTACTGCATCGATTTTCATGTGGTTTTCACCAATTGATGGGGATCGTCCCGAAATTCCTACGTTAACGGGAAAAATGGGATATACGCGTACGAGTCGCGGGCTAAAGCTAGTCTCATTATAAATTAATTACACATTCTCAAAGAAATGTTACAAACAATAGCTTAGACCTACAATATCCGTCTACGAAGCAAAAACAAAAAGGTGCATGTGCACTAATTATGGTGAATGTTTTATTCAGTGTAGTCCAGTGAAGACTGTTAACAATATCCGACCGCACGGCGCGGTGCAAGGAAATCGGCTTGAACATGCGTTTCGCTGCAATATGCAAGAGGCTTAACCCACGACGTTGAATAAAATTTTAATAATGGAACGTTACTTTATTTTTCGAATTCGCGATGATTTTTAACTGTTTTCTTTTTGTGGTATGAGTTTTAAAATAAAGAAATGTTTCTGAATTATTTTATTCAGTACTAGCATTAAAATCATAATGTTTATTTCCTGTGGTATCAGTCTGCCCAGTTATGTGAACACTTCACTTAGGTGTTGTGTATTACACGTTACTTGTATCTACCTAACTTTTAGCCAGTAGAGAGAACATTAAACACAAAATACTACACAACTTACACGACGTTACATTACTCCTGCTTCCATCAAGCGACTAAGCGAGCGGGTCGGTAACCAGTGTGACCACAGAGCCAGTCGTCCCAATCCGTTATAGCACCATCTGTTGAACGTCACACTACCGGCCGCGGCACGGAACACCGCGTGTAGGCGACGGTTTGGAAAGCTAGATTAAGTGCCCTCCCGACTATATACGTGTAGTAAACCGGTTATTATTCATATTTGGAATGTGGCACCGTTAACTTTAGTAAAGTAATGAAAAAACGTTAGTTGTATCTAAATTTTAGTCAGTATTACAGAACTGATGCCAGGTTATTTTGCTCTGGCTTTCACCAAATAGTAAAGTCACAAAGCAAGGAGGTCGGTAACCAGTGTGACCACACAGTCAGTCTTGTCAGTCCGTTATAGCACCATCTGTTGATCGTCACACTACCGACCACTGCACGGAACACCGCATGTAGCTGACGATTCGGAAAGCTAGATTATATCATCTTCCAGTCACAAAGCAAGGAGGTCGGTAACTAGTGTGACCATAGCGTCAGTCGTCCCAGTCCGTTATAGCACCATCTGTTGATCGTCACACTACCGACCACTGCACGGAACACCGCATGTAGCTGACGATTCGGAAAGCTAGATTATATCATCTTCCAGTCACAAAGCAAGGAGGTCGGTAACTAGTGTGACCATAGCGTCAGTCGTCCCAGTCCGTTATAGCACCATCTGTTGATCGTCACACTACCGACCACTGCACGGAACACCGCATGTAGCTGACGATTCGGAAAGCTAGATTATATCATCTTCCAGTCACAAAGCAAGGAGGTCGGTAACTAGTGTGACCATAGCGTCAGTCGTCCCAGTCCGTTATAGCACCATCTGTTGATCGTCACACTACCGACCACTGCACGGAACACCGCATGTAGCTGACGATTCGGAAAGCTAGATTATATCATCTTCCAGTCACAAAGCAAGGAGGTCGGGAACTAGTGTGACCACCTTTCCCTCCCCATCTATCTAACCGGTTATCTATACTATATATACTATAATAATTATAATGAAGCTGATGAGTTTGTTTGTTTGTTGGTTTGAACGAGCGTCGGATATGAAAAATTGGTTTGTTTGTGATAGCCACATTCATTAGGAATAAATTCTTACGAGACCCGTTCCCGTAAGAATTTATTCCTCTTGAAAACGGGATATGTGTGTACGAAGAGCGGGCAAAAGCTAGAATGAGGCACCTTACTTTATTAAAATGTACGAAATAAAGGAATACACCAAATTCTAAATTCTTTTGTTTATTATTGTATTGTTATTGATTTGACTGCACGTTGTCAATACTGAAAAATAAAATAGAATAGGTACTTTTTATTATGTACACCATATAAGTTACAGAATGGATAGATAGGAAACTAATGCTTTCTTCATCTAAGGTTTTAGGGTCTTGGTAAGCGTGCTATGATTAGGTAAATAGCACGCTTGCCAAAGTAACTATTTCACTCTTGATTTAAAGATCTGCAAATTGCAGCTATCAGGAAACACACACTCCGGCAGGGAATTCCACTCCTTAGCTATATTGCCAAAACGTGTAATAGTAAAGACGAATTTTCTAGGAAAAATAACATGATACCTACCAAAGAAAGTATTTTTTCCGCCAACTACAAAAAGTGCACAGTTCACCTCACTCTGCAATGCATAATACGCAAGCATATTCCAAAGTATTCGTGCAGGCATTTTGTGAAAATACCAGGAATTAAATTCAGAAATTTCGAGTGCATTTACTCTTGTAGAATGTAGGTGAATCTACGTCGGGTTAGTGTGTTACTTGCTTTATACGTACAGCGTGGTTTAAAAGTCAAATATTAATTTGCTCTCAGAGAACGGGTATCAGTTTGTTAATTGCTTTTATTCCTTTGTTTCGGAACCTTTTGGTTCCGTATCGTCCGCTTCACAGAAATGTAATCGTAGTTAATTATTCGCTTCCTCGATTTTTACCAATCAATTGACATTGGTGGCTGATATTTGTGGCCTATTCGTTGTTTTAAGTTGATGTCTATTTTGTGATGTCCGTAGTCAAAAGATAGGTTAATTACGGTATTAGCTGGGTATTTCAGATATTTGATTAAAATATGGATGCAGCCGCGTTTGAATTCTGCCAGTAGCATGCAGGTAGTTGGGTACGAGTAAGTAAATAAAATATTCCAAATAACATAAAAGATTTCATTGTGATTTTTCTTTAAAAATCTTTACAATAGTTTAAACCAAGAAAGTCCGGGTGTTAACGGCTGAACGGTTTCATATGAAATTCGGGATAAAGGTATGTAGATCATGGGCCCCCCATAGTAGTTACGTTCCTGTGCGATGTTTCGACTTTCACACGGGCAAAGGCACTGGCAAAAATGAGTACATAATATTATTACCTGATTGCTAATGCCACAGCCACATTATCGGTTTCCGCCAAAGCTTCGCTTTGTACCGGTCGCTTGACAAGCCGAATCATCTTCAAAGCTGGATTAGTGTGGCCCCAGCAAGATAGGAACATGGCAGCTATGCGCAAGACGATAGGTGAATAATCCGGTATAATCTAACCTATCACGTCGCACTAAACACTGAACACGCGGTTTTGGGTGCGGTGGCGTGTGTGGCGGTCCTATCGCTATATATACCAGCAGGTAAACCTCTCACCGTGAAAGCTTAGGTGAAGTAAACATGAAGTGAACTATCAATCTATACAAAAAAGATGCAATGACAGTTGCACCATGCTCACTCCACCTATGTTTACGGTGAGACGTCGATAGAATAGATCGGCTGTACATCTGTCGTGGCCAGATGATAGAATTGGTCATTTCATGATGCAACCGAAAATTTCGTGAAATGGTTCTATTTCATGAAATGGCCAGCAAAATCTGACAATATCGTTTAAAATTCAACTTTTAATGATATTTTAATCCACGTTTGGCCATATCATGAAATGAAAACTTCCAACGTAACTTAGGCGTTCCAGCGGTCGGCCCGGTCGACGGAGCCCCGCTCCGCAGGGCTCCTAATTCTGGGAGGGACATAATCTGTGCGAGTCGGGGTGCCCGAGGTCCCGAGCTCGCTTCGCTCGCTCTTGATACTGGCTACCCACAATGTAACTATATATTTTACGATATGATCACTAATGTTTGATCATATCATGAGGTAGCCGTGTTAGCTGTTGATATCAATAAACGTTGAGTTATCACTGATCTCGCCAAACCATATCATGATGTGGGCAGCGGATATTTTCCATTTCATGAAATGGTCGGCCACGGCCGCGTCACGTTTTGTTGGTTGAACACGCTCAAGAACTGCTTGTTCGAATTGACAAAATATTTTAGGGTTGGATCGCTCAATAATCGAGCATCACACTACGACCAATAGGAGCGGAGCATTAATAAAAATGTGACGCAGACGAATTTGCGCGGGTCAGCTATAATCTATACTAATATAAATATTACAAATGCGAAAGTTTGGTTGATTGGATGGATGTTTGTTACTCAATCACGTCAGAACGGCTGAACGGATCTTGATGAAATTTTGGTACGGAAGTAGATAATAGTCTGGAATAACACATAAGATACTTTTATCTCGGGAGTACGTTCCCTAGGTATAATTTTTACCTTCACCGTATAGCCTATACCCTTCCTCATTCATCTGTTTGGAAATATGGGCGAGGGTCGTTCTGCCGCGGTGAATCTTAACACCGCCATTCAAAAAATTACGTTAAATGCACAACGCCATCTATCGAACATCTCTATTTTTAGTCTTCAGATGGCGTTGCGAGTATCGCACCTTTAAAGTAAAACCGTTACTAAACGAAAATTTTCATGAATTGAGGTATCAATGCCATCTATCTAAAACAGTGACTATTTTCTAATATTGGGTCCCCTATAAAATTTCATAATTTCGTTTAGTAACGGTTTTACTTTAAAGGTGCGGTATATGAATTGCATGTTTCGTCATATTTTACTTCTTGAACACTTTAAATACGTGTATCTTTTGATAGAGTGAACCGATTGCGATACAAAAACTTAATAATACGTCAAGTTACGCATTTTTTATGTAGGTATAAAAGTTATTTACATTGGTGTCGTACATTTTACGTGTGCATGCACATCTAAACTGATAAACAGACAAAAAATCCAAAACCTTGGCTATTTATTTCCGAAATAATGTTCAAAAACGATTTTTCTACAGATTTATTATAGATATAAAAGATATAAATTTCAGACGAACAAATACAGGATGTGGGGCTGTAAAATAAAGGATTGGTGCTGTGAAACATGAACACGGGGCCGTTGCAGATGGCGAAAGATATGATGTGAGGATGTCTTCCTTAGGTATGAAAGGGAGAGACTCAAAATATTGACCGTGATCGTGGAACGGATGGAGTTAGGCCTTTGGCAGTGTAAAGAGAATATTGCATGTAAAGAATATATCTTAGGGTTTTGTAGTAAAACCAAGCAAAGCAGGGGTAGATCGCAAATTTACTCACTTTAAAACGCCTTCTAAGATAAGATTCAGAAATCGAGCATAACACACGGCAAGTACCAAGAAACAGCTGGCAAAAGGTAGAGCCTTTGGCATCAGACCGCTAGACGCGATAATACGCCCCAAAGCACCACAGAAAATATCTTCCAAATACGTTTTGTCTATCTTTACTACTAGAGCCAAGCTCAATGAAAGCAGCTGTGAATTAAATCGTTTGGTTATAGAATTATGACCTTCATTTTCCCGTTTTCTGTTGAATTGTGACAGATTTTGATAATTATCTTGAATACTTAATTAAAAAATAGTTAATTGCAAAAGGAAAAAAGTTGAACGCTTAAGGGATGATAGACGGAGAACTTTTCCTTGAACAATAGAAAAGATGGTTTAACAACTTTTATATAGAAAATATGTCAATCAACCATATTTATTTTTACCTTATTTATTAGTTATTAGCTCATGAAAAAACAGCCCATAAACGTGAAAAGCCACGTGCAAAATTTGTAAAGTATTTTGTTTTTGGAAGCCTTGTTTTGGCTTCACTGGTTTTAAAAATAGAACAACGCCATTGTTCTTTTCTGTCATTCACGTGATTAATTTTGTTTGTGGCCAGAGCTTGTTTGAAACCTCTTTCGTCAAGTTTTCAATATCTTTATAGTTCATTGGTTCAACTCATTGAGGTAGAAATAATTTTTATAAATGGGTAAGAAGAAACTTCGGTAAACTCGTAATCAAATTGTAATAACTTAATTTTATCTTGCAAAATATAACTACTTTTAATTAATGTCTTAATTAAAAACGTATGAGTTAGTCTTTAATTAAATTGTTACTAGCATGTTTGTGTTTTAATTATAAATATTTTTGAACCAATCTCTGACTTTTTATGACTTAAAATGAGTATAAAATTATGAACAAATATGACTTCCCCAGGTGACGTCATAAATTCAAACTCCAGAGCTAAAATTAATTGGCAAAGCAACTCTAATTAAGTATTACGCTGAAAGCTTCCAGGAAAATCGCACTGTTTCCTATTACACGTTCATTTATATCAGGAATTATGAGCAACACAGCCTTTCAACAATGTACAGTTAGTTAAATTTACTTTACATCACGTTAAGGTTGTATGTGACCGTCCTAAAACGGTAAGGTTTAATAAATTATGTGTGACAGTTTCTCAGACCCAGTTTCTCGAAAAATAATGATCACAAATGTATTTAGACAAATGTGTGCCATGCAGCTTTCACAAGCTGGATAACACACGTTTGACAATTTGCAACCATCACTGGTTTCAATAAGTTTTCGACAGCATAGCATTACTTAACTTGGGTTTTATATTTGAGATGAGTCGATATTTTTTTCTAGAAAAGGCGGGAGTATCAGCGTTAGTGAATTTTTTTGAAGAGGAAACTTCTTAAGCGGCTTTGTGCACTTTTTGGGATGGGTAAAAAAAGTTAAATTCGGGTCAGGATACGTGACCGGATCGGAAATTCGTAAGACGGAGGGAGAGTAGACCGCCGCAAAATGAATATATTTTATGTTTTATATCCGCAAAATATCAAAAATGCATAACGTTTATGTTCAAGTTTTCACTTCTCGGCAGAAGTGAAAACTTGAACATTAACGTTGTGCATTTTTGATATTTTGCGGTTGCACTCCCGGAGTGCCGTTGTTTATTTTAATAGTTTGTGTAATGCCAATAATTATTTCCTTCACTGTACATTGTTAACAAAAGGGAACAATGAGTGTTGAAAGGTTAGGTAGGTATGGGTATGTAGCTGTTAGAAACATTCTACGCAGAAATCAATTTATCTTTATTTGCAGCAAAGAGGTAATTCCCCCAACAGCGATTCTCTCATTATTTATTTTCCTTTATCCGCGCGAAGGTTTTGTTTTTCTTGCTTATTATTTATATGTTACCTTTTCATGTTACTATTAGGGTTCGACGTTTGTGCGAATGATTTGTTGATTTTCGCACGAGAAAATTCTAGGAAGAAATGGTTGTTATTTAACAGGATTTATTGTATTTATTTATGTATCTATAGAATCAGTATTAAAATACTACAACAAATGGGTACAGTTAGAACACTAGAAAGTGGTGAACAAAAACACGTTGACGTACAAAGAGCGCTGTCAACTCACTCAGCTTAATTTGAATAAACTTTTTAATTTTGAATTTTACAGCCCATCTGAATCCGATAACCGACCAAAACTGATATACATAACCCGTAAAACTGTACACTTACTAAACTACTGAAATTAAACTTTGCTTAGGTACACAATAGGTACAGACGCCAGCACATCAAGCTACAACAATCTGTCAAATTTATTCAATGGATTTTCAACTTTATCCCTGAAGCTTTAAGCGGTAAGACACACTGATGGGTTTCATGCCATCATCCGCAAGAAAACAGCTTCACTCCTGCGCAGAATAAGGAGCAGTCGCAGTAGCATCCTGAAGGCCGTGGCGGCAGATACTTCCTCTAAAATAATAAGGGAATTTGTGAGAAGACTTATACCCTAGTACCTACTCCTTTACTCTAGTGGATGGGTGGTCTTCTCATTAAGTTGTTGAGTTAAGTTACTAACAATAGTGTTTAAGTGAAAACTGTTACTAACAATTTATGGATCTTTTAGTTGTCCGAGATAAAATGTTTATTATTATTATTATTATTTAAGTTCAAGGTTGATTGGGAAAATTTGACAATTTCGGGTAGCTTAATGTGCTGGCGTCTGTACATCATAAGCTAAGATTACCTGTGTAGTCTTTTCCTAAATAAATATGTAGGGGCCGGCTTGCAGTTTCACAGGATGTAGCTGCTGGTATTTAATTGAGGCTACTAATAAACTCTTATTATTTATATTCTAAATAAACTCTTATCTTGAAACGCACCAATATCATGGAGTTTCTTGTCCGTTCTTCTCCATAAGAATCTACCTTTCCGAAAGGACAGTAGAGTCACTTTATTAATGTAATTTTTTTTTTTACTGAACTGTAAACGATGACGTTCAAAAGTGCCGTTTAATGGCCTAATTGAAATAAACGTTTTGACTTTGACTTTATCCACTTCATTTCGCGTGTACAACGTTTCGCGTTCACATCTGTACATGTTTTCAAGCCCCCCATAAGGAAAATGTATGTCCGCGAAGATAATGGAGAAATCATCACAATAACTTTGGGATGTCTCGAACAACTCGTGTTAGATTAACCTCTGAATGATTGGCGCTTGTTTTCGGTACTTTGCCGATATTTTTTTGTTACTTCTCATTGTGAGGGAGGCGTGGTTTATGCTATCCGGGGCTTTTTGTTATAAGGACTTTGTGGTGCGTGTCTGTTGGCATTATGAGTATGGTGTTGCCTATGGTGAATTTTGGCTCAGTTTCTGTACGAAAACTGTCGCAAAATTAATGTGACAAATTGTCAAACGTGTTCTAGCTGTTGTTTATTCTATTTTGCTCTAGTATCGTATTTTAAAATACAATCACAACACTTGCCTTGCGTCTTTGTAGTTCTTTTCAGAAACCGGGGTATTAAAAGATGTCGAACTCGTAAAGTATTGCTGTCAATCATCGCTTAGTGCTAGCACAGAATATATAATAGTATGGTGCTAGCTAGAAGAATCTAAGTTTGCAAATAAAAAAATAAAAAAACTGTTTTTTATAATAAGTATTTATCAAATAAATAATTTCATTTTGAAATAAATTTGATATGAAATTATTATTACTCAAATATTAAATAATATTTGAGTAATAATTATTTCATATAAAATATTATTATTGAATCATTAATTTAAATATAATTTAAAATTAAAAAGTATTTAATTCTTATTATTAATCATTTTAAAAAATCATAAAGTTTCTGTAAGTACCTATGTTAATTATTTCTCCTGGAAATTATTACAGAAAAAGCTTTTCTACCAAAAATATTTTCCGTGAAGAACGACAGACTATAAAATTGAAGCGTATTTACTATCGGCATGTTAAAATAACAGATTAAAGCTTCAAGCGGCTTTGCTTAACGTCAAGACTAAAGCCGGCTTTAAGTTAAATGTCATTTTAAGCTGACGCTCAATAGCTAACACTTTTACGTCATTTGACAACTTGCTTCGTTACCCTTTCTTGGGAGCAAAAAGAGCCTTAACTTAACTAATTCTAGTTGATATAACGTACCAATTATAGGTATGCCTTTACCATATGTCTGTCTAAGAATTTACAAGAACAGCAGCAGTTAGAGAAAAATTTAGGAGCACAACTAAGCGGGTCACATGTCGAGATAAAGCATAACTAACATGACTACTCGATCAAGATTATACCAACTAAGAAGAAGAATATACCCTCGATGCTGCTACAGCCTCTCAACGAATGCATTCTACTATAATACTATCTTCTACTATATTTTCGCTGTTTGATCAAGTCTATTGAAAGAGAAGCTATGAAATACCGATCAACATTGCATTGCAACATCGACCGGACTTGTACATGTGTGTCTCGAATACAACGGACTACCGTCACATAGCCCTCACCAGGTCATTGGTCCACCACATGAATGTCAAGCACTAAATAAATCTCCAACCACTTTATTACCCCTTAATTTCGTAACTAGCCTGGTTCCATTTTTAAATTATCTTCATAATTCGCTAGCTAGTTGGCTGAGAGTCAAGTAGGCAAAGAGCGGGGGAACTGTTTACCCACTGAAGTAACTAGGTAGCGTGTCGCAGTACCAAGCTCCGTGGCTACACGCTCCGTTACTTATTACTTAAGTTACGGACGTACGTGCTTCTGATTTTGTGGGCAGGAATAGTGTCAAAGATGGTCGAGTTGAATATTGTGAGAAGTTAGCTTGAGATTTCTGTCAATACAGAAAGAAAAAACATTTATTCCGCAAACACAAAACTAAAAGAGAAAAATGAGCCGTTAAGCTGTTTGTACAGTGTTCAGTAGCAGCATTCTACCAACTCAGGCAAGGGCTTGATCTTCTAGTTACACCAGATCCTTAGAATTAAGATTCCTCAGAATTGTGATACCAAATATCTAACAAAAGTTTGGTTAACAATCGGCTTGAACGGATTTTACGTCAAAAAACGCCTAACCAAATAATATCAATCTCCAAACTTCACCGTTCCAATAAAACCTAATCAAAACATCACTGCGGTCACAAAAACAATTTTATTCAAAGTCTGAACAGCCGTCTGTATCAAGCGCCGCTAAAGGCGCTACGCCGGTCGTATTGGCGCGGCGCGATAAGTTGGCGCGACTCACGCGATTGCGTGTCGACGAGTCTGGCTGGGCCCTTGACATTGTACTCGAGTATCTATGATAGTACCCTGATTAGCGGTGCCAAGTATGCCGATTTTTGTTTCAGTTTATGTCTAGGTCAATGAATTGGATAGGCATTTGTGCCAGCCAGTTTGGATTGACCTTTGGCATTGAACTTGAGTTTGATTGAACTGATTGTTGGTACTTGAGTTGATTTAGATTTGTGAAGGACAGTGATCGTTGGGTTGGTCTTTGAATAGGATTTTAATTGCCAAGAATGTGTTTTACTGCTACTGAGGAGCTCGCGGCTAAATAATAACAGTCGCATGGACCGATCTACAAGGTTAAGCAACACTTGCTGAGGTGGATGATGGCGACCGTCTTAATATACCGAGATTGGAGAGCTCGGAAAGCACGTTATAAACAGTTACTGGGTTTTGGAGGTCAGATAGGCAGTCGTTCTATTTAAAATGATGGTAATGGATTATGTGCCTTACTGCTGTGAGTTCTGAGTCTTGGTTAAATTATTTCGCAAACGCTGTACTGATATTTGAGTCGAAATTTAAATTAAAAACTTCACTTCATTTATAGGTCTAAGCGGGGTTATTGAAATCATAACTATGGGTCTAACACCGAAAAATCGCGAAAAAACCGCTGTTCTGTGTTTTTTTTTGTTTCATTGATTTCTTTTGTTTTGTTTAGTTGATTTCTGGGTTTGACCCATAATAGTTGTTCATAATTATGAGTACAAAGATCGCTTTCCAAGTTTTGCGTTATTGTGACAACCTGTATAAATAATTACAAAGATTGATGGTTAGAAGATCGAGTGACGATCAATCTATCTCTACCCTTGACATTACTCTTTGGATAAGCGACTGAGATAAGTGTTGGCAAATAAAGGATTTTGTCGACGTTTCGAGTATCCGAAGGACCTTTAGAAATCAAGGTTAAGTTTACGTCAGTAACTACTAGGCTTGTTTAAGGGGTGTTTGTAGGCGGGTTTTCGCCCGGAAGACACGGTGGAGCATACGGTGGAGGTCTGCCCTGCTTGGGCGGAGCACCGCCGTGTCCTCGTCGAGACGATCGGCGCTTGCGTCCAGCCCTGGTTTAATCCATGGTCCGGAGCGAGGAGGCTTGGGAAGCGGTCACCTCCTTCTGCGAAGCAGTAATGCTAGCGAAGGAGGAGGCGTGCCACACGAGGGAAAGACAATGTCTTCGCTCCAACCGCCGCTACAGAAAAAGACGCCCCCCCCACGTTGGTAGTCGCAGGGCGCTCTCTGGCCACCGTAGATGTTGGGTGGCTCGCTGTCCGATCACCACCAGGCCCGGGTCGATGGCGCGTTGTGTTCAATGCGCGCCTCAAAGAGATTTCAGCATAGAAGACGGGGCCCGCTAGGACCAAATCCTGCCAGGGTTGCGGAATTTGTTCGAAAGAGTCACGTGGCCCTGGAACGCAAAGGGCTTTAGAAGAAACACAGATGGGTTTTAGTCAGTAAGAGCACACACACACAAACCACGTCTGTCCGGTCCACCTAGAGCGGAAGAAGTTGTTTGATGATTTCCCATCCTTAAAAAAGGGGTCGTCCATTAATCACGTGTTGTTTTTTTCGAAAAAAATTATACCCCCCTCCCCCTGGTGATACATGGTGAGGTTTATACTAAACTTTATACTCGACGACCCCTTACCAGATAGTCAGACAGAAGACTAATCCATTCAGAATACTCAGTGGAACTGAGTTGTGTACCGATAAAACATTTAGAATTAGATCGAAGAAGTTCTTACAATCTACCTTATTGTTACTGCTACGTGTCATTGCCGTGAATCCCTTATGAAAACCGTAGGGTTCCGTAGTTGCTAAGGAATCATGATGGCAGTGTCATGATATAGTAGCGGGACTGGTGTTTATTTTTTTTTCTGCCTTTGCCTTATTCCATAGAGATTATTAAAATACCCAGTGTTCTGGAAACAACATCATGACAGTGTTTTCAACATTTTTCCATGTTAATAAATGCAAGCTTATTTCTACTGCTTTAAAAAGATTTTGCATTTTTAAGGCGGTTGCCGAAGCCGAAGCAAGGCCTTGAATAAGAATTTGTCGACACAGCTTATTTTTCCAGGAAAATATAAAACTTTGGTTTTGATATAAACTACAAATAAAAACTGCAACATTTAAAAAATCGTCGCTATTATAGGCTACTTCGTGGCGAGTGAAGTCGCGGGCAAAAGTTAATAAATGTACAATTTTCAGAATATGTAGATACGAGTTTATTTTGAGAATTTTCTAAGTAAAGTTAAAAATACAGTTGTAAATAATAACATTATTAACATAGCTCGCAGACTAAAAGCAAATTACACACACTTTTATTTCAACAACACTCGTAGTTTTATTTTACTCCATTACACAGAATATCGTAAATAAAAAGCATAATGTAGGAGTCGTGTGTTGTAAAGGCAAAGGCATTTATTGCGTTCAGCCAGCTACACTGCTACAGCTAACCATAGACGATAGAGAAAGTTTACTGTGTTGCCAAAATTACACAGAGCTTGCAATGTTTCTAGTTTCGAGTGTTTTACTTGTTTTATTGGAATTTAAAACATGCTTTTTGATGCTCGTAGTGTTCAAATGGCGTGTTTATTTTCTAGAACTTTAGGTGGATTGGGTGTGCTATGTCATGAATGAAACTCTTGGTAGGTAGGTATTATAGATACCTACACGCGGTATTATTTACGCTTTGAAAATTCAGCGTGAAATTTATGAGTTTTCAAACACATACATAGAGAGGGCAAATTCTCGAAACCGTAACCTTTAATGTAATGTTACCCAATATGGGAAAGTATGGGAATCGTCCCTCAGATAATTGCTTCGAGTTGATTCATAATATTACCGGAATAACCATCTGTACTATTCCGGGAAACTTTTTTGGATAAAACCTTAATACAATATAGACATACAATATAAAAGCAAAAAGTCGAATGACACGTAGTATGTATTTTGAAATACGAACAGCATCCACGAAGCGATGCCTTATTTTACACTGTATCAATAAAAAAATGTAGGTAGGTCAGATTCAATTCACGCTTCCTTCTTCTCCGTCTCCAGGATTTTCCAGTCAGGTTTATATGCGTAGGTGAAGTATCGTTCATAGATCTAATTCCCTTTTCGGTTCGATCGTAAACGGGCGTATTTACGACAACTTTCGAAACTAGGCCATTTTATGGATGCTATAAAACTTGTGATGTGCCCGCAGACAGTTTTCACTTTATTTTGACAACACACACGTTTATAACTATGTTAGTTTTCTATTTTAAGAACAGTAACTGAGATATTTTAGTAAGTAAAATAAAAAAAACGTATGCGTCTTGGGACGCCCGACATAAGTGATTGAAAACTTAAACTAATCTAAGTTGAACTATTTAATATGGGAAGCGTCTGTCCGAAATACGACTAGCGCTGTGGGTTAGAGTGAGAGAGGAAGAGCCTGCCTACCGCTGCCGTATGCGTGAGACAAAGGGAAGCCAGACAGACTGGCGCCGTAACGCGTTACGTTACGAAGCGGTTTAACCTCCCATAAGAAGTTATCACTTCAAAAAGCCAGCATAATTATGTTTTTAGAAACTAATAAAATTTCTTGCTTTTAATAGATTCCTTTGTTCCGTTTTACTATTAAAACAAAAATACGTTATATCCTTCATTCTCGAGACAACAAAAACTTTTCAGAAACAATTAAGGACTGTAACAGCTTTCTTTTACATTTTTCAAGAAATTTCCCTAGCTTTGTCGCTGCCAGTCAAACTGTCCGAATAGGTTGTCACTTACCCAAAAAGGTGACGTTTTTAAGGAAATTCACTCAATCATTCGAAAAAGGAACAAATTAATATTGAAAATGCTTTGAAAGCCGAGACGGGTTCTTTTTATAAAATTCTTGTCGTATAAAGCATAATGGCAAGTGGTTATGTTACCTTTAGAGTGTATGTACTCACCGTTATAGTTTATTTAATTTAAATGAAAAATTATAGCAATGCAAAAAAAAATACCATCGCAAGTAAGGGCTAATAGAGTTTCATACTTAAATATGACATCTGTTCATGGTTTTTTACCGGGGCACGTCTTGCCTACCAGAGGTGAGAGTTGCCTGGATCACGTACTCCTAAAACTTGAAACATCTAAGAACTCTGCCAGCGTTGTCGTCCTGAATACTACAATTACTGATCACTCTATCGTTATGTTAAATGTTTCGCATTCGCTCCAAACTAAAGATTCTGTTAAAGATAAAAAAGTAACCAATTTTGTAAAAGCTTATTTGCACCTGGTAGACACGGATATATCTGTTTTTGAAACTTATACAGTTCCCAATCAGTTTGTTGACTACTTGATAGATGTAATCAGAAAATCACTCCTTCTAAACACTTATACTCGTTCGGTTTCTTGCTCTAAACGTATTCTAAAGCCCTGGATATCAGTAGGAGCATTAAGATGCATCAGGCTTAGAAATAAAATGCAGTTACAGTTAAGAAAAGACCCTCACAACATCGTGATAAAAATAACTTATAAACGGCTCCGCACGTTTTGCTCTAATTTAATTAAAAAACTAAAAAGAAAATATCACAAAGAACAAATTGCATGCTCCATAAAAAATCCAAAAAAACTCTGGCGTAACATTAATAATATCACCCACTATAAAAAAACCTAAATCCTCCAACGTACATTTACTACAAATATCAATACATCCTCTTGACTCATTGAATAGAATTAACCAATTTTTCGCAACAATAGGAAGAATTCTAGCAGAAGAAATTATGACTCAGACTGGATATACTACTCACCGACCAGGTATTCCTAATACAAACTCTCAGATGACCTCCCTTGTGTTACTGGAGACCGACCCAGAGGAAGTGAATGGAATACGGATGGCCCTTGATTCAGGAAGTGCATCCGGATGGGACGGCATACCCAACAGCTTCCTTAAATTATCCAGGGATTTTGTTGTTCCCTTAGTATGTAAATTAACTAATCTTTGTTTCCAAACTGGAATATTTCCAACTGCTTTAAAACGTTCCTTAATCACGCCTGTGCACAAGGGAGGGGACACAAACGATGTCAATAAATATCGCCCAATTTCTGTCTTGCCATCAATTTCCAAAATTTTGGAAAAAATACTCAATAAAAGACTTACAAGCTTCTTAAATAAATATAATATTCTCTCTAGTTCTCAATATGGTTTTAGACAAGGGCTCTCGACACAGGATGCTGTCACAGCATTGACAACTGAAATCGTTGGAGAAGTGGACAAAGGGTATAAATGCTTAACAATATTCCTGGATCTTAAAAAAGCGTTTGACACCGTCTCTGTTCCCATCCTTGTGCAGAGGCTTGAAGCCATAGGAGTAAGAGGTACGGCTCTTTCCCTCTTTGACAGCTATCTTCGGGGAAGGAAGCAGCAGGTTAAGATAGAAAACACCTATAGAGATGAAGAAAACGTTGTTTTTGGCGTCCCGCAAAGAAGTGTGCTCGACCCACCGCTGTTCCTGGTGTACATAAATGACCTTTGTAACCTCAGAGAAAGCGGTGGAAAGATCTTCTCCTACGCGGATGATACAGCCGTTGTTTTTTCTGGTCAATCTTGGCATATTGTACGCCAAAAAGCTGAATGTGGCCTATCGATTATTATAAACTGGTTAAAAGCAAACCTTCTAACCTTAAACATCTCTAAAACAAACTACATCTGCTTTTCCCCAAGTGCCAAATCTAAACCAGGTGCAGAATTTAACATAGCTATCCGCGAGAGCGTGACAAGCCCTGTCCTAAACAGAATTACTCAAAACGTACAGCGGGTCAAATCTACTAGATACTTAGGCATGATTATTGATGAGTGTTTGTCGTGGCAGGCACAGATTTATAATACTGTCTCTCGTGTGCGAAAATTGATATGGATTTTTAAAACCCTTCGCTATTTGATGCCTCCGGACGTGCTCGGTAAGATCTATGTTGCGCTGGCACAATCTGTAACCACATACTGCATTCCGGTTTGGGGTGGAGCTGGCAAAACTAAACTACTTGAGCTCGAAAGAGCCCAGAGGTCACTTTTAAAAGTCATGTATTTTAAACCATACAGATATTCCACTAACAGACTATATAGTTTGTGTGGTTTGTTAACAGTAAGACAGCTCTACCTATTAAACATGACTTTATACCTGCATAAATCTACCCCACTTAACACAACATGCCAGGAAAAAAGAGGCAATAATAGGGTGGTCCACTCATCGCGGGTTCGCACGGCTTTTGCAAAGAGACAGTATGTTTGTCAGTCTGCCTATGTCTACAATAAAATAAATTCAAAATTAAAATTCCATCCAGAGGCTCAATATAAATGCAAGAATATAATAACTGAATGGTAAAAAACATTGACATACGAGGAAATTGAACTAATTCTGAGTAGATCATGCTAAAAAGTTACACGTAACACATAATAAGAGACCATGCACACAAACACATACACACACACGCACTTCCCACGCACACACACGCACTTTACTACCCACACGCAAACAATCACTCACACACACACATACATACATAGTTGAGCAACTATCTTAAGAGCACTCATTTACTTTAAATCTATTATACCTAGTTTTTAATTTGCATTTGTTTCCTTTTTATAACTTTACTTTGGTTTATTTGTTTCAATTATGTAAATGTAAAATAGGGGAAGTAGCGAGTCGGCCCCAACACAAGTATTGTAAATTACTTAATGGGGTTGCCTCATAATACACTTATGTACTGATTTCGAAACAATAAACAATTTTATTTATTTATTATTCAAAAAAGGCTAGGTAATCAATAAAGGGTCAATAGGTTACCCATCATGGTGACAATAAAATCCGCATTAAACTTGACATCCCTACCCGAATGCCTGCCAAGCATCAGGTTAACATGTCCGGAAAAGCCCACGTGAATGTTGGAAATAACTTATTGCGTACCTGTGATAAAAATAAAAGGCATTAAAAATATGTAGGTACATAAAAAAAACGTTTATCTGGGGCGTGAAAATGTGCCCGATAAAGTTGGGACAATTTTGAGCATATTAATGACAGGCGACTGTCCGCATTGCATTGATTTTGAATGCATTAATTCGATTTTCGATTCGGGTTTTCGAAAAAAGGATCGTGGTTTTGTTTGTCATTCGTTTTTTTTTCTAAACATGAAAAAAGGCGGTTGTAAAGGTGGGTACTGACCGGTGTTACGGGGCGCAACGTAACATGTGTTACACAGCGAGCATTCGTGCAGTCACCACGCGCACGCGGCAAATTGACATTCATCAAGTTATTGGAAAACGTCCAAAACATGGTCGAGGATTGTCACGAGCATTTTGGATAGTAGCGGTAATTGTCAATTTGACACATTTTGGATTTGTTGGCAATCATTATCGCTCATAGGAGGTGCCCCACTTAAGAATAATGCTTTCTTTTTTTAACTTTCAGATGCATTCTGCATCATAACACCATTTTACACAACTTCGCTTTTTATTAAGTTCGTCTTCGAAAAAGTGTTGGTAAGTTACAAATACGGAAGAAAAATTCGGAACACTAATAAAACTTTTGTAGGGAAAATAGGGCGTTTTTTTTAATGATGGCAATCATCAAACTAGTGCGTAGTATATACTTTTTTTTAATAACTCTGTTACCTACATAAGATAGCTTTATTTGATACACCTCTGCATAGTTATGGTACCTAAGATATAAAACCACGGTAGAACAAATGATTACCTCATAAAAGGTGGTGGTTGGCTCACTATTAAAGTCAATAAAATTACGTATTTCATTCACTTTTATTACTGAAGTTAAACGAAGGAAATTATTGGCTTGTGGCGGAATCATCAGAAATATGTCGTAGAATGGTTTGTTAAAGAGAAGCATGGCGCATAATACTAGTAATAATGGCAACTATAAATGTTCTGCATAATAAAATTTCTGATGAATTGAGATATTTCAGTGGGAAATAAAATTACTATTTCGCCATAGATAACCTCCTCTATTTACCTACCTACCGCATGTGGAAAATACAGTTCTGGGGCACTACGACATCTTAAAAGCATTATGATTCCGGTGTGACGAGAGACGGCGCTATACAGGATGGAAAACACTATTCTTTCTTCAAGAATGCATAATTATGGCATAGACATTTCGTACATTTCCCTTGTTTGTTTACTGTAGGTACATCAAATGTCTCTATCATAAAGAAACATTGCCATTAAATATGTCAATAATTTTATAAGTGGTAGAAACCTTTCTTGTGGCGAACGTTAACTGCTACAAGAAACTAGTGAAGGTTATCTATGGATTCGGTATACGCACCTCTTGCGAGCGCAGAGTGCGATTTCAAAGAAAAAATCACATTTTTTTTTTAATCAAACACTCATCGCAAATAAAATTGAATCCCACAACATACAAAACCTATATTCACAACAAAAGCAAAACCCCGTCGAAGAGAAAAACCGTAGATTCAGCTGAAGGTACTCGGCGCCGACCCAATTAGCACCGAAAACCTACGAGTAACTCCACATCCAAATACCAATGTAGGTACCAATATAGGTACCTGTGAGAGCTGAATATGAGTACTGTAGGCTACAGTATGAATGAGACAAGCTGTAGTACAGCTCCAACTGTTAATACTTCATAAAAGCTATCTGATTGCGAAGTTTTTGATGGACATTTTTAACCTAGAATTCTTAAATCACTAAAAAACAGTACTTTGAGAAGTTAATATAAAGTATTTCTCATGACCCAATGAATATCTCTCATGGCCGGCTGCTCCACTTCTTCTGACCAGTACAGCCCAATCTGAATCCTGGATAGAGATAGAGAGGGAAGAGACTTTGACCCTGTAGTGGGAAAATCTAGGATACCTAGTAATAATTTTACACGTCAAACGCATTTTATGTTCATATTTCAAGGTCAGTCAAAGTATTTCAAGGTGTGTCCTCAGCCAGAAAGTACTTAGCCTTTTAAACGCCATTGTCACGTATACATGACAAGCAAACGCCTGCCCTGTACCTACGCCAAACGTCACAAATATGTGACAAAAAGTACGGCGAATTTGTAGCTTGGCGTCGGGGGCACGCCGATGCGTTTATGTCCTAGCGTTCAAAAGGTTATGCTGAAACTTTTTCATGTCGTTCATTGTGCTATGATGGTTGTAGTGTGAGCAACATTGTTCAGCTGTAGTATTTTAGTTACTCAGTATCTTTGTGTGAATGTCCATAGAATTTATTTTTTGTTTTGTATTTTATAAGCGAATACCTGTAATTGGTTGTCAGTCTAATTAATTGTTCTAAATCTGTTTTGTTTTATCTGTAACTCTTTAATAGTATTTTTAATATCTAAATAAAAGTATCCCAAGTTCCCATAACCCATATACAACTACTTTTGGCCTCCAAAGTATTAATTCCCAACGTCCCGTTGGTCCCATTTCCAAGCGGCCTGAGAGTCATGTCAACCTGTCGCCACCTGTCTCTGTGTCGCTGTGGCGACAACCAACTGGGAAATTAAAAGCTTTGATTAAACCATCCTAATGTGGAGACAGCCATGATTTTCGACGACGAGTGTTAGAAATAGCTTCTGGAAAACTTGGAACAGAGGGATTTGGTGGAGGAAATTAGTTAGTTTCGGCAGTGTGGGGAATTTAATTTTAAATCTTTAGTATACACCAAACATTACTTAGAAAGAAAGAAAACTAGTTTATTTGGCACACACACAGACACACATTGTAGATTCAAATAAAAGACAGCTAAGTATATAATAATATACAAAGGCGAGAGCTTAACTAAACGAATTCAAAAACTCGTTCGTCGACTAATCAATTAAAAGAAAATCACAAAAATACATACATGAACCCTGAAGCATAACTCTCCTGGGTTGGGTATTTAGGTAAAAAATGCACTCAACTACATAGTTTGCTTTTGTACAATTGGTACACTATTACGTACTTAGTATATCCCCCTATAGCACACAGGGACTCCTTGTTTTCCGTCACTGAACCGACAAACAACCACAAATAAAAAATACAACTGAAAATGAAAAATTTAATAAAATCCATCCAAAGAAATAAAAATGTTGCCATATTCATAACGATCCGAAAGTTAAAATTCTAACCTGGCTTTCGGGGGCTATTGACATTTACTTTACCGGCCCGATCCGGCCCTGGAGGGAAGTGAGAAAAAGCCGTAAACACTTTTACGATTTGACCCTGTTTGACCGTCGGAAACGTGACTGACATGGTGTAGTATCCATTTTCTGCGCCATGATGTGTTGAATATCCCAACAGGGTTGGTATAGTGAAGGGAATTTGGAAAATAATTGAAAATGTGGATATCACTTCGGTTGACCTTTCGTGTGCGGATGGATATTATTATGTCCCTGCAGGTTGAAGATTGTTCGTGTTTAAATCGAATTCTAAGATAACTTGTAAGTACATCACTGAGGTTGAGAATAGCCGTTGGGCCTGGCGGTTGTTTGTAGATCTTTGACAGTTGTAGATAGTCTGGCAACCAGTTTCGCCAAGCCATGGAGTATTGTGTTACTTGGTTACTGGGTTGCTGAAGTCAGGTGCTGGTGGTGTTTTCATGGACCCCAAATATATATATATATATATTTTTTTTTTTTTAAAAAAACGTTGCCCCACACTAGGAATTTCTCCTGTATCGTGGGTGCGTTTACAAACATACAAATTCACATACACAAACAGCCAGACCCGGAACAACTATCTGTAGGCCATACAAATATTTGTTCCGTGCGGGAATCGAACCCGCGACACGCACCGCAGCAGTCAATTGCTCAACCACTGCGCCAATCGTGTCGTTGAGAAAAGGCTATACAGATTGTCTACTGCTAAGAATAGCTATTGCCATCAATGAAACTTCTAATACCAACAATCCGCCACGATTGAAAAGAGATCGGAAAGAATTAATTAATTATTTCTGTATCGTAGGTACTAAGCTATAAACCTGAAGACCGGCTTACTATGATACGTCAGAACTTTTACAAAGAGAAGTACCAAAATAGTTAAATATGATATTCATAACGGAAACAGGGGTACCAAGGTAACCTAAAAATTATCTTCCTAGTATAGCTTCTAAGCAAAATATGTATAAAGGCACTCGAGTAAAATCGCCTTCCAGGATATCTTATCAGGATTTTATAGCTCCGAGCTTTTTATAACATTCTGAGTAGGTAAAAATAATAAACTTACCAAAGCATCTCCACTGTTTTCCCTTGCGGCATAAGTATACATAACTCGAGCTTTTTCCTGTTCGTATCATAAGAGCCAGCTGAATTAAGTAGTAGGAAGATAAAATAAAACAGACAATAGGTATTGTCGATCGCGGTAAAAAAAAAAAAATTGAAAAGTCGAACCTTGTCAAAGTCTTTGTTGCTTTTTAGTAGATGGCGTTTGTACTGCCGGATTCTTTTTATTTAGAGTTTTTTTTTAATTTGTTATATGGCATTTTAATGTTTTCTAATAATTAAAAAATATTTAGGAAGGTGGTAGTCAGCTCATTAGAAATCAGTTTCAGACACTGAACCACAATTGTCTTTTTACTACTGTGCGCGTTATCTAGTATTCTGATAACAACGAAATTTATCCCATAGACAAAATGTAACATTGACCAAATTGTCTGTGGTACAGTACCTTCTAATAAAATTATGCCAAAATATTCATGGCCACGCGCACCAGATTTACATTCTCGTGATACGTTCTCGAAAAAGTTATTGTGTTTTCTTTTTTTTAATTCTCACGCGGTATGTTGGTCATACCGCGTTGTTTTTTTATTGACGTTGGTATTGCTAATGGGGCGTTTTCGAGGTTTAAATGTGGAAATGTATAGGCAATTTACTGGCTGATTTGTGAAGGATGAGTCAGCATTTATTTAACAATGCTGAACGTTTCTATTTCAACTATAGTCACTTTTTTATGTGGGTAAGTGTTGACGGCTTTAACTTTCAGAATAGCCTTACAAATAAAAAAATATTTTGCGAGCCAACACCTTCAAATAACGCCATTGTGTTTACCTATTGACCGACTTTCACGAAAAACAAAAACTTTTCCTTACCATCATATTTGAAGAACTCCAAAAAAAAATTCTTCGGGGAAAAATAAAATTGGATTGCTACAGTTTCCTTAAAACAGAGGTTGTACACAAACTGCACTGTGAATGGCTCTCAAGTTGGCTGCTACTGCGGAAGTTCGCGACGTTTCGTGAACTTTGCTCTCTGGGGACAAGGAGTAGGCAGCTAAGGTTCATGATCTGAATGTACGAGCATTTGTTGTGGTGATCAACTTAGGTTCTAGTAATCTATCATTTTTCCGGCACTTTTGTTTGTTTATCTAAAAGTACCTGCATAAAAGGGCTTACTTTTGACCCTCAGAAAATCTTTGAAGTTCCTGTATCTATTGATGGAAGAAGAAAAGAATATAATATTTAGGCTAAGGTAAGGAGAGGATTGACCATAGATTTCATAGGTGACTTGATCGGTGTGTCACTGCTGAGAATCGTGACTCCGTTTTAACTTGACAACATTGACAACGGGTTTTCTTTATCTGTTATGATCACAACCACGAAAAACCAAACTCAAAATAAAAGAAAAAAAAAGCCAATAAAAATGAGGCATGTTATAGATTATACGTAAAATATTAATAAGAAATTTTGTTTTTATGACCCGAATTGATGTCTCCGAACCAAAACAAACAAAACGCGTGTCCAACCCCCATAACAATTAAAGATGGCATTCAGAACAATATAATAATCTCGCAGTGGATACGTCAATTATATTCAATAATCCGCAATCACCCGTTAATATGCGTGGCGGCCATTATGCAAATCCTCGGCTTAATAGCGCACAGTAAAATGCAAATCAGCAATAATATAGAGCGATAACAACGCTTGCAACAAGTGTGTCGTTACCTTTAGTTTTTGTTTTATTTTTACTGCTGGCAACTTTTTTAGGCGGGAAATATGGGTAGCTTTTAGTTGGTGGAGTTTGATAAAGATAAATCGTTGGCTCACTACTATAAGGTAAATATAACATAAAATTCTAACATAATATGTTACAATTTTAGTACTTACTGAGTTAAGAACGCTACAAAGTTCCATGTGTCAATTTGTAGCGTTCTTACTCAGTAAGTGGTACTAAAATTGTAACATAATATTTAGATTAAAATAGTTACTTAACGGAATGTATTTGAAAGTGGTTGGGGAAATTGAGGTTTGTGATTGCTGTTTCAATTTATTTGACTAAATCAATGATTGGATAGTGATTATAATCCTGTGGATCCATTACTGGAATCCTACCTCATTAGTAATATTGACTTTCAATCTAAACATCCACTCCTGAGGGAGACCCCACAATACTCGATTAGAAGACAAATTGAGGAACAGACGCCGTTACGTTCTCGTATACCTAGGTACTAATGAACCTATATTCTCCACCAGGGTCACTGTCTGGGGCCTGCGAATCTTTCATTTTATGTAACTGGTCCCTTGGAACTGGTTTTCTTCGGTTTTCTTCGAAAGACCAAAGAAACTTGGATAGACTCTGTTTTTAAAAAGGGCGTGGCTACTGAGGTGAAAGCTAATAGATAAGTATGGGCGAAGAAGACGTGTTGAGCCGACCTTAAATAAATCGGGTTAAGGTAGTACTACGTAGTCATAGGCGTGCAGTAGGCTACAGTAAGGGTAGGCTCAAACACAATGCCAAAAAAAAAATCCCCACATTATTCAGGGTTGAAATCACGATACTGACGATGCGAATTTTCGTCCACTTTGAAAGTGGACGAAAATTATTTTCTGGGCATTATGTCTGGGCTGGTCTACCCTTACTGTAGCCTACTGTACACGCATGTACGTAGTAGTACCAAAACCTAATCTCTGATCTACATGAGTTTACAAGCGAATGCTCCCGTAACCCTCTCAACCCCTCTAATCGCCTCACGACATGAACTGTCATAGTCGCAGTGTTCCAGTTCATAGTCTCTGCCACTGAATAATGAATTCAAGACAGATGACATGTCTCAGTACGCTGACCGGGGGCGCAATCCTGCGTGATACACGGCTAACGTTGGACGTTGATTGGGAGGAAATCTGTATGGCATATGGACATATTCAATTCAGAATGGTATGGAAGCTACCTACTGATCATAAATTATAGATGATGTTGAAGTAAATGTTGTGGCTACTTGGGGGGAGTAATGGATGTCTTTCAGCTGAAATGATGCTGAGGATGAGGGTTTTTCTGAGGAGCGGTTTCATTTATTGTAACGTCATGGCACCGATAAATCTGAGACCACCATGTCCGACCACGATTCGACTATGAAAGGTTATTGAGACTTATACAATCTCTTAGAACTTAACTTTTTGGACGCCAGAGCCTTAACAGAGGAGAAACCTATTCCCAGATACCTAAATGCATTTCCTTTTTATTCAGGACTAGCTTTTCCCCGGTGCTTCGTTCGCGCATGTCCCGTTTTTTCCCGTTTCCGTGGGAATTTCCCGTTCCCGTATAGCTATAGCCATGAATGTGGCTATCATATTCAAAAAAAAAATTCCAAATCTGACTGGTAGTTCCAGAGATCAGCGCGTTCAAACAAATAAACAAACTCTTCAGCTTTATTATATTAGTATATTTGACTTCAAGATCAACATTGTGACTTGAATTTGAACGTTTTTGGCCCTCTCGATTACTCTCGAATCACAGAAAACCTCCCATATTCTCTTCTATAACGCTCACAAAGATACACATAAATAAAACATTACATTCCCCCCATATTTTGATAAAGGTACTTGAAATACAGTCATCATTTTCTTTCAAAACTTAACGACACAAAACAAAATAGAAATATTACAACTGACCACTAGACCACCACTATTTAACACATACCGGCTACCAGGCATCGCTCCTCTTAATACAAGTCCATCAAAATCAAACTCGCTAATGGGTGTAATTCGTTTCCATTCGTCGGCAACCACGAGCCGCGTTTGAGCTTCGTATACATTTAGCAGAGGATTAGAAACAGGTCACACGCTTTGAACTGTTGGCAATCTCGTTATCTGCAATATTGTGCAGTATCAACAATGACGTATTATAAGTACAACGTGTAACAGAATCAACGCAATACCTGGAAAGGGGTCAAAGTACTGATGATTATGAACAAATTTGATTATGGGACCAACGCAGAATTCGCGAAAACAAAAATCGACTGTAACTCGATAAAATGTACTGAACAGATGATTTTTTTTTCGCAAGTAAACACAGTGACTTCTTTTCAGGTATCGCGTTAATACTGTTACACGCTGTAAGGACGCGTCATGCACCTAGTGTCCTGTCGGCGAAGAGTCCCGTCAAAGTAAAGTCTTGTCGGTGTTCAGTCTGTCGGTGTAGTGTCTGTCGGCGTTTAGTCGTACACTCCACATGACAGCCAGGAAACCGGCTTAATGAATGTATGGTACTTATAGAAAAAAAATATGTACTGCGGCCTCTCTGTCACGTATATTTTCTGTCAGTCTTCTTTTTAAAGCTCTTTGCGTCGTGTTTACGCCCGGGCACTGTACACAACTGCCGACCAAAAGTAATTACACAAAAATAATGACAGTTTTTTTATTCCTCCGTAGTGTAATTGCCGCTGAAAAAAGCCAATCATGCTGAAATGTAATCACAGTTATATGTTATTTTATTTTGCAAATTAAGCCTGTTCAGACATCCATTTTTATTTTGAGGTTGTTAGTCAATTTATTAAGGGTACAATATTAACTAGACCTTTCGGCTTAGGTATAATTTTTGTGAAATTATTATGCCCTAGAGGTCCTATTGTCAATTTATTCAACGCTTAAATTAGGATAAGCTATTTTCGCGTAATCAGGATTCCATTAGTTAATACAGGATGAGCTAAAAAACATTTACATAATTTAAAGGGCGAGTCTCTCGTAATTTAAATCAAAATTAATTGAAAAAGTTTCAGTAGCAACTCGACACAAATGAAATAGAACAGCAAGAAGTATTTCAATGTTTAAACACTTTAAGTGCAGTAGTTTACACGTTTTATTCAAAGCAACTAACGAATTCAGTCCATTCAGTCCAAAACCTGCTGTTTTTGTTTTTCAGCAATCGCGCTTATACCTTCTATGTTCAATTCTATTTACTATTTCAGTCTCTGTATTAATACTACGATATCAAACTTAAAAGAACATCATCCATTTTTATAACGTAAGTGTGTGAATATTTCAGCAGAGGGGATTTGAGTCGCAAAGTCCTATTAAGAAGCTTACTGCTTTTCATTTTGTCAAGAGTTAATTACTTGCATCCGACCCTTTTCACACAGCGTGTATATTTAAGTAATATTAAAGTATTATTTTCTGTCCCGGGGCGCTCATGTTTATGGCTTTATGAGGTACCTTAGGGCTTAAAGAATTCATGGAACCTTTCCTGTGTGTCTTTTTATGTCAACCTGTATATGACATTTCTGGCTACACAAAAGTTTGTTTCAGATACCATTTTATCCTACTAATAATATTATTACTGGAAAATCTGGATGTTAAGATGATTGTTAATCGATTACGCCTCAACAGCTTAAAGGATTTGTACAAAACTTGGCACACGGGTAGACCATGAATTGGTTTATGACAGGAGAATCCCGACAGCATGTTGCATTGCTTGGAATAAAACAGTTTTCATGCTGAGGAAAGCCGCTTGCAGAAGCTAAAAGAGAAGTAATTAAGTGTTACCTTTACTTCTATTTTCAGATTTATGTAGTTGCAATTTTACGAATCGACTTAACTCTCCCCAATTTCTATGCAATCCACGAACATGTGATAGGCGTTGCAGGTAGCAACGGGTACTGGGTAGAGGAGTGGGTAGCACGCCCTATTGTTTTACGTCACAGAAAGAGCTCGATGTTGAATGCAAATGAATATTGAAGCAAAGTCAGCTTGCTGTGCGGAGATGTACCGCAGGCCGTACGAAGTGATCTCGACTCAAAATGGACGACTGACGTTTTGGGATTAACTTGTGCTTCTAATTAAAGGTATGAAGATTGTAATTTAAAATTTATTCCAACATGGTAAATGCAAAGGCCATCGAAAGCTTTGTAACGGTAGTGCTATTCTGTAATAATTTCACGGCGATGGGTGAGGTGAGCCGCCAATCCATTGCATGAAGTTACTTCGCTGGTTAAAATTGTAAAAAATACGTGTTCAATATTTTTGGGCTGCTTTCATGTGATAGTAAACCTGGAAACAAGGCTCTCATTGGTCTATTCAGAGAAAACAAAGACCTATGAGGGTCAAGTTTCTAATTTAACTATCACACCAAAACAGATAAATTGTAGACTTGACAGCTGATTGGTCGCCAGTTTATGCCAGTCCACAATTTCTCGGAATGACTCCAGGAGGTTATAGACCATCAAATTTTGATGCGTAAAATATTATTCAAATTGTTCAGTTGACAATTTATCGAGAGTTTACAATTTCTGAGCTTATTTTATAATCTTATGGAGTTTGCTATTTTCCGGTGACATATACAAAACGATTTTTTCAAATAATATATCGAGAAATTATAATCTGATCAAGATTTATTACAATCTTACGGAGTCTGCAATTTTCTGGTGACAAAATATATAATATGTACTATTTAATTTAATAGTCAGTATTTATCTGTAAATAAAGTGAAGTTACACCAGAATAAGCAACATTCCTCTTCGAAAACAGATCTCGTAGTAAGGTTACAATAGAGGTACTGGCATGAAATGATGAGTGCAGATTCGTGTTGAATGAACAAACAGACAAACTAGCGAACGTGACACGGTTAGCTTTTAGTTACTATGTCTACAAAATAATGCTGGAAAGCTTTCGAGAAAAATCATAAACGTGGATGTTGCGGGAGGGTGCTTTAAAAGTGTGACTTAGGTATCCGGTTACGGGGTATAAATACTATAAATGCAGTAAAAATGGGTTATTCAAATGATAAGTTTTTATTAAAATAAACTGTGTTTATCAGCAACTTCAAATGGGCAGTTTCTAAATTAAATAATAAGTTCAGTTAAGCAAGTGTCAAATCCTACATTAATGCCAAAGTTTGACATGTTCCCAGGCTAAAATTTTGATAAATAAAATTTAAAAAAAAACTTCAAGAAATTATTCAAAAACCTTTTTTTTGTGTCAAGTTGTTGATGATAAGTTAAATTTAATAAGCACAGTGAAGCTTATGTCTGTTAAAATCACAACACCCAAATTGAGATATAACAAGACATTTAAATAAAGTTTTTTTTTTTGATAATTCTTTACGCCTAAGTTTGTTTCGGTGTTTCTTTCAGCTAAGAAATACCTGGCTCATCTAGTTTCAAACGTATTAAAGCGTTATTAATAACCATCTTGCAAAATTTCTATGTAAACAAGAAAGTCCTCTACATCCAGTTACAAACACAACTAAATACAATTAATAATCCTTTAATAATCCCTACATTCATACTCGAAAGACCAGGCTGTACTGAAGCAGATTGGTCGCACGCGCGCAAAACACTCGGCTCCTACCCGTACGTTCGCATGAATGGAAGACTCTTAGATTGCAGGCTTCACCCAAGCGCTGTACATTAGAACATTCTGCATTTTGATTGAATTCACTTGCACCAGAGATGTTGGCGTTCAATTTACTGATGTGTGGAGCGTGGTTCTGAAATTGTATTGTGTTGAAAGCTTGGAAGCTTGAGAACTGCAGATGTGGGACCCAAAGAGTATACTCGTATACTCGTATGTGAGAATATTGTGGTTGTATACTGTTTTGTTTATTGATGGATGGTTTTTAACTGTTTTGATAGAGTGATGGCTGCTTTTTGGGTATTTTTTGTTCCTTGAATTGTTGCTTTTTTTTGACGTGACAACGTCTAATAACGACTGCACGCACGAAAAATTGTTCCGTTACAATGTTTTGTTATGATGTTGTCACGTTAAACTATCGTCCGTAAACCGACTTTACAGACAACCAATTTTTTTTAACTTTTGACCCTTGATCGTGCTAGTGTTTTTACATCGTTCTCACATATAATGTATGTTTGTATAATTTTCACACGAATTATGTAATCATATCATTGTAAAAACATTGATTTAAAAGAGTGTCCGTAGAGTTTCTTGCACGTTCTTCTCCATAGAAATCTACGCTTTGGAACGTGTGAGTATCTTCATCTGTTTGGACAGACCGGACTTGACTATTCAAAAATGCCTGTTATGGTTTAATTGAAATAAATGGTTTGAGTTTGAGTTTGATGCGCGATAAGGGGCTATAGACAAAGTAACATTCTAAATATCGGCGATAGCGGCTGTCAAAATGCCATGATGTTAGGAATTGACCACGTGACATTTCGGTAGCATGTCAATCTCGTACGTTTTTGACGTTTCGAAAATTGTTGTCATTCATAGAATGTTTCTTGGCAAAAGCCCAAGGTGACTTTGGAAGTGAAAGTTGTGGTTTACATCCTTAACTAACGATGGTAGAAACAGATTGATTTAAATCACCGTTTTGTTTTTATGAAAACTAGGAATTGCGTTTGGGCTTGTAGTGAAAAAACTATTACTACTACTACTATTGCGATTGAGATTTTTTCTTCTTCTTGAATTGAAACGGGTCACTTTACAACATAACAGAGGCCAGGTTTTATGAAAGTAAAATTGTTTAAGATACGATGAGACTTACATACGCTATGCGTAACACCCCTATAAACAAATAAAGAAAAAAATAACGAAACCTTTATTTGCCAAAGGAAATGTGTTTACAAAGTTTATTTGAATTTAGAATCCCAAGTCCAACCGAAGTTCTCACATTGTAAAGTGGCCTGACAAAAACGGCTATTTCATGGGAAAAGATCCAATAGCACTTAGGCCATTGTGGTATGACATAATAAATATGTTTATTCGTGCCTTCATGAGGCTCAATATAAGACTTCAAGCATACTAAAAAAAATGGTTGTCTGTAAAGTCGGTTTACAGACGAATGAGTACTCGTTTTTCGTGCGTGCAGCCGGTGTTCATTTATGACTATTATTAGACGTTGTCACGTCAAAACTGAGTTAAATTGGGTTCGATTCCCACCCAGGACAAATCAATGTGATGAGCATGATCATTTGTTCTGTATCTGGGTGTAATTTGTCTATAATATGTATGTATTTAGAAATATATAAGTATGTTTATCAGTTATCTGGTTGCCATAGCACAGGCTCTGCCTAGTTTGGGATCGGATGACCATGTATGAGTTATCCCAAGATATTATTATTATTATAAAACAATATTGAACAACACTATTTCACCAGTCTGTTAATAAAACTGAGAAGAATATTAAAAATGTAATGAGAACCGGAGTGCTTCGTTTAAATATTGCATTTAAGTAAAGAGAAAATACTTAACTGTAAAAAGATTTGTTGGTTCGTGTTTAAGAAAAAAGGTGCGGGATCTCTTTGAGAATAATTTATTTTGTTTTTCGGATTATGACTGAAACAAGATGTTTAGTGAAGTCTATTTCTTGGAAAGATGTTTTAATAAACAAACTCACTTTTTGTATGCTTAGTACATTATGTACAGAGTGTAAAGAACTGGTGTTAATGAGGGTTTGTGTTAGCAAATGACCCTTTTAACCGTTAATAACATACATTTTCTTGTGAAGTGTGCTGTCTTTTTTTCGAATTTAGGTATCAGGTAACTAAACGTTTCTTTTACTTTGTACTACTTTAAATTATGAACTTTTATTCCCAAAAAATCTTAATGTTTCATATCAAATCAAAAAGTTAAATAAGCTCATAGCTATAAAGGTGTGCCACCATACAGCATAACTCCAATTGTGAACACGACATATGTAAGTATAAGTACATATCCTCGGCATTCCCACACCAAAAGTCGATTCATTACACAGCTTGATACAAAGTCAGAAGGATTAGGGGGCGCCTGAGAATTACCCACGCCTCATCAAGACACGTACGCATTACAGCGAGTGAGAATAACAGAGTAACTGAGAGAAGATGAGAGAAAAATGAGCGAGGTTTGTTTACCGCTGAGCCCGGGCTTATAGCGCGACGGAAGTTCTTGATCGTTGCGTTTTGTGATGCGAGACGTGAAATGTAATGTTATTGTTGTTTGTTGAAGTTTTGTTTGTTTGTGCAGTTTTACAAATGTGGATATGGCTTTTGAAATCAATATAAGTTTTGCTGTTAAAAAGGTATTCTCAAGCGGTAAGCTAAAGGTAGCTGAAAAGCATACTGGTATATCATAGATATAGATTTTTATAAGACTGCAAGTGGATGTAGTCGTACGGTAAATATTTCACCTGCTGTATGACTCAAGGTATGGAAATATCTATTCAAACTGAAAGTCTGTGTTCTCTCAAAGTTTAAACACTTCAATAATATCCACACGTTCATAAATTCATAACAATACCTACATGTATCTTTACTAAACATACATAACAATACCTACATGTATCTTTACTAAACAACCAGTAGGTATTTGTAGTTCAGCGTTTAATATAGCAAAAAAGCTTATTGTGTATTGAATTTAATAGTAGCTTCGTCCACCCCAGGGGAGGACATCTACGAGGATTTCCACCCGTTACAAAAAAAAGGTTAGTTACATCGGCAGTACCAGTGTTTATCACCTGCAAAATGAATGGTAAAATAAACTGTTATTCGCCATTACTTACGTTTTTCCAAAAAAACGTACATTGATTTTTCCCTTATTTTATCATTCGTATGAAATTTGCGATGCACAGACCAAACGGGTAGACTGTAATATTGACCCTGACCTTTAGACAACGATATAGTATCAATTCGTGACAGTTGTATACAAAATTGCCCATTTATACCACAAATAACCCAATACAACACTAGATTTAACGTCCCACTCATACGCACGTAAGTCCAATTACACAGATACACCGTATTTGTTCTGCAACTCTGATCGAAACGCCAATATCAATTACAATCCTACCAGGCTTGCATATAGGTCTCGTTTGGGGCTCACGTATAACCAAAATGTGTAGGACGTGAGGGGAATACCTCCTTTTAGTTAATAGGATTAACATCATGTGACACAGGGGAGAATATGGGTGGCCGCACCCGCCGCTTGTGAATAATTCGGCACTGTCAAATTTTTATACAAAGGCTTTTTTTTACATTTAGAATTAATTTTCGATTTTGGTAAATGATTTTATTATACGATCAAAATGACTTGATCCTGCTTTTTGTTACTGACATGTGCCAATGACTTCCGGAATAATCAACTCTATGGCGCAAGGACACATTTTTTTTGGTTTAAGACGTTATTTAAAATGCGATTACTTCTGAATCTCAACTCATTATAAATGCGAAAGCGAATTTGTTTGCTACGTCTAAATCGCTGAACCGACTTTATGTATTTTGACACAGAGATAGATGGGACGGAGGCGGTTATAGACTACTTTTTAAATATGAATTCGAGTGAAGCCGAAGGCTAAGACCACTTCCAGAGAAAGCCGAGGAGATTGGCCTGCTATGGCTAAGGCTGCGTTTCCACCAGAGATCTGCGAGGATGAGTAGCGATCTAGCGTAACGTAGTATCTGGACATTTTAATTGTATTTAATCTCTTTGATTTGCTTTTATTAATTTAATTTTTATATTTTATTAATTTTATATTAACTGAATTGATTTTAATTGCATTGAATTGATTATCTGAAAATTGTAATAACTGTTCTTATTTTTATTCTTGCACCCTATTCATTCACTTATATTTTGCATATGGAATCTTGGGCAGTACAGAATGTATATGGCTCAACTTTAATTCTTAACGACCTCATTTGTATTCTTGCATTCTAGCAAATAAATTATTTGATTGATTGTTTGATAACGAACACATCCCGAGTTTGTTATAATAAGAACCAATAGAATAGCTTACGCTGAGAGAGGCTAGGTAAATGAAGCGATTCTATTGGTTCTCAATAAACACATCTCTCGCTACGCATCCTCGCACATCTCTGGTGGAAACGCACCCTAAAACTCATACCTCTATTATTATTATTATTATTATTGTCTCGTACAGGCTATTCTTAAAGTATAGGTAGTTTTCTGGGAACTACGTGTTCCCAGTCCTTGTGTAACCCGACGACGTTGGTACAGTGCTCCTGGCCTGTATTAAGCCTTATAGTTTGTCCTACTAGGGTGCATGGTTTCGGCACACTACTTTTCAGTAGTGGAACACGAACTCTGCCTTTTACTTTGTCTGCTGCAAGGAGCAAGGAAAGTATTTTGTACAATCATAGATATGGAATTTTGATTTTAACCTAGTAATGAGGTTAAAAGTAAACAAGATGTGTAAACAAGCTTTGGGTGCATGTCATGTGTTACCTCTTCACGTCTCAACGGCTAAACAGATTTGGCTGGGCAATATTTGAATTACTTGTAATTAAAATACGTAATTGAAATATATTTGGGATTTGAATTTCTTTTACTTTATAAAATGTAATTGTTATTTGAAATACATGACGCTGTGGTATTTTGTAGTTAGTATTATGATTTCAAAATACATTTGTACATAAATACATTAAGCAATCTTATTAATGGGTGCGTTCTGCAGAAAACAGCGTTCGATAGCTTTCGTAAGCAAAAAGGCTGGCCTAATCTAACACCTGACAGCATTTTGTAATTAGTATATTGCATTTTAAATAAAAATAGTTGAAATACTGTATTTTGTATTTTATATTTTAAATACTCGACTTAAAAGTATTTTGTATTTCGTGTTTTAAATACATGCGAGATAGTATTTTGTAATTTGTATTTTAATTAAAGCAAAGCATGGATTTTTCCCAGCTCTGCATATGGGTATACCATGTCCTGGAATAGGAGTATGTTCCCTTAGGATAATATTAGAAGTCGCTGGCAGAAGCTATTCTTGTAATGAGGCGACACTCTATAAATATTATCAAACATTTTATGAACGTTAATAAACCGTTTCTTCGAGAAAACGTGACAATAAGGTTTCCTTAAACAAAAGCATTAGGATTTATTCAAGCAATAATAGGACTTTGTAGGCAGACAATACAGTTGTAATTGTTTTTGTATTACCTTGGCTTAAGATTGCTTTCCATTATAGAATAATTTTAACTTCGGAATATAAATTGACTTATTACTTGAGTCTCTTATTAGAGAATTAATCTTCCCATGTAAATGTAGACGACCTATTTGTCGTTCTTCTTATGAATAAAATTATGACTGGTATGATTCGTATTGACAGAGTGGGCAGAATTGCAGGCTTATATTCCATCATGCCTAAAAAATTGGAACGTGCTGTGATCGTCCTTCGACAGTCAACCAGCAGGCCCTGGTGGAAAGCATAGCACTTTCTAGCAATATTGTTTTTTCTATGATTGTGTAGTAACCTACGCATCAATAAAAATACATAATATTAATAGCTAGATAGTGAAAAATAACGAACTATCATTCTTTCTAACTGAATGTAAAATTATTCACCTTATACAGCTAAAAAGTTACTTGGTAACAATTCTTAAATAAAAAAAATTGAATATAAATCATAGAATAGATAGTATTAGTTTGTTCGGAAGTTCACGTTTGGGCTACATGTTTTGCCGGTAAGTGTATCTACCATGACGAACGCGTTATATGCTTTTTAGTTTCCGTACCAACGGAATCCTATTACTTAGCCGCCGCTGTCCGTCCGTCACTCCGCCCGTCTGTCTATCTGTCAGCGGGCTTTATCTCAAGAACTGTAATAGGTAGACAGTTGAAATTTTCAGAGTGTGTATATATTGCCGCTATAACAATGAATAATAATAAAAAAAAAAAAACAGAAATAAAGAGGGCCCCATACAAGAAACGTATTTTTTTCGGTTTATGGTATGCAACCCTTCGTGTGAGAGTCCGACTCGCACTTGGCTGCTTTTTTATAATAAATTACCGACTTAACTTTTCTCAAAATGTCTTACGACATCCCAAGCATGACACCCAACTTCCTCAAACGCCCAAAAACACCCAAAAAACAAAACTAATCGTAACTAAAAACTCCAATTTACTATAACACGCACTTGGCAGTAACAAATTGATCTGTGCCCAAATTAAATTAAATAGTCCAGAACCGCGGGAGACTCAAGCCTGGCACGTGACGTCATCGGTGACGAGGGTAACTTCCTTCATCCGTCTTCGTACGATCACTCACGATTATTGCACAGCGCCGCTTTTTATAACCCTCCTTGATAGTTATTAGACGGGAAAATGAAGGATTTGCATCGAAGATTGATCAGTTAATATCTGTTTGATGCTGGATTAAAAGGTTTTAGCAGTCTTTAGAGGTGTCCTTTTAAACGGTTTTTGAATACTTTGATGATGTTTTTCTGATATTTTGTTGAGTGAGAACATCAATAAGAAAGCTGGTTATTTCTGTCACTGCCTAGCGCTATTTTGGGGTCGGCTCCCAGTCTAACCAGATACAGCTGAATACCAGAATGTAACATGGGGTGGCTGCCTATCAGAAATCCACAACCCAGCAACTGGCCAATTCGATCCTCCTTCGCATTGCGAAATTTGTTCGAAAGAGTCATCGCGGCCCTGGAACGCAAAGGGCTGCAGAAGAAACACAGATGGTTTTAGTCAGTAAGAGTCTGACACGCCCTTCCGCTCCGCCCAGAACGGAAGAAGTCATTTGATGATTACACTTCCCTAAAATAAAAGACTGCTGCCAAATTGTCAGGCATCTGAGTTTCCGTAACGACTGTCAAAGATGATCAAATGAATAATTAACGAGGATTTTTTCGAGGCATAGAGGATACTCGGCATGTAATGCATGGCCACCCATCCACGGACCGACCTTGGAAATTATATTATTAAAGCAAAAGTCTGCAAAAATGTTGCCAATTTATAGGTTTAAAAATAATTTGTGACTTCAGCAAGAATGTCCAGTCCAGCTGCAGTAGCACACAGAGGACATTAATCTGTTCAACTTTTGAGAATACTTTCCGTTTAAAGATCAATATCATTTAAAATTAATTTAAAATACATAACTTTCAGCAACAAAAACAATATCTTTCCGTAAACAAAGAACAAATTAAGTCCGGATACGTTTTATGTTTATAGAAACTGATAAAACCGATTGAACGGAAGGCCGGCTGGATAATCGGATTAATAAAGATAATGAGGAAACCTGATTGGGCGATACATTCGAGTTGGTAGAAACATTAAATTTTCTGAAACATTTCCTTCTTCGTTCTTTAGGAAGTTGATTTTCTCTCGGCATTGCCAAAAAGTTTAGGAACTATATTGGAGCTTGTGTGATAAAAAATATTGGCAGTGTGCAAAGTGGTGACGGGGCTGTCAATGTTTAGGTTACTGACCACTCTTAGAGGCTATTTAAATGCTTGAACTACGGCAATATATTACGATGCAAGTAAAGTTTTTCGACACATAATGAAACAATACATATCTTAAACACTATTTTGTTACAAATGTTTGTGAGTGACAACTCGCGGATTGTTTTCCGTGTACCGGTTTCGATTCTTGTGGGGGTTCTCCCCGGGGCGACCAGCCATACAACATGTAACAGAATAAACGCAATACTTGAAAAGGGCACATTGTGCTCATTATTATAAGCAACTTTTACACTGATACTTTTCTAACTGTGGTGCTAACAACATAAATAATTATGAGTACAATGACTTTTCAGGTATTGTGTTTATTCTGTTACACGTTGTATATTTTATGCTCTTTTTCGCATGAGTGCAAATAGAAAAAGAAAGGCATTGCGCACGACATATTGCATTGAGAACCTTAAAAATCATTCCTTTTTGCTTTGCCATTTTCGTGTAAAATTTTGAAAAAAAATTACAAATTAAAGATTTATTCCCAACGAATCCGAATCACTGAAAGCTAAAACGATGTAAACAAACGACCATTGTTTATGGGTCAGCGCCTATTAAGGATTGTTTGCTAAAGTAATTAAGTCTCAAATACTCGATAACTCGAATGGAAAAAAAACGTTCGTTTGTTTTTAAACATTTTCTATTTTCTTTTAAACTTACATTCCGTTTACGAGCTGTTAGGAGATGTTTTTTTGTTGTCTAATTTTCTTTTTCGACTTCAGTGTTTTAAATCGAACTTCTTTTTCTTTTTGCATAATTTATAAAGCATTTGTCTCTGGTATCTATGTCGGAAAACAATTTGTATTTTGTTGCGTATTGCAGCATTTCTACAGAGGACTGGCCCGCATTAGCAGAAAATAGAATTGTGAATTGTGTGGAAAATGGAGACGAGGACAATTCAGGCTGCTTACATACGATCGCAGCCTTTAGAAGGTGAAGGCCTAATATGAGTGAACTGCAGAAGTTTATACTTGTATAAATAATGCGAAAGAACCTCTGTCTTTCTATTTGTATATGAGTAAATTATGTTTTAAAATAAAAAAAAATATCTCTCATCCTCATACCTCCATCTTGTCCCTAAAATAATACAGACGGCTTTCCTTTATAGTTATGAAGCGATTCTCCTGTTTACACTGCTTTACAAGCGTGAAATTACGGCCCCATAGCAAACGTGATTAACAGGGCAAGGTGGGCTAAGTACACCTTTTATACCTACCAGAGTGACGTACTTCATTATTTATTCAAAAACTGTCGAGATACATATACATATTTATATCTGGGGACATTTTAAAAACAAAAGACTGAAAATCGTGTCCTTAATATTTTTTAATGGTTTCTAAACTATTTATGTTAAAAAGAAGTTTGATTTTTGTTAATTTTATTCAGATTTTTTCATAAAACATTACCATGATTAGTTATACTGATTAGCAGGTTCTAAATTCAAATTTTCTTTAGACTATTAAAAAAAAAAATATATTCAAAAATTTTCTATTATTAAAGCATGTAGTTTTTTATATTGTTTCGTTTAAATTTTTTGATAAGCGGATTCCTAATTCAAATTGTCTATAGATATGACTATGGATTCTGCTAAATAAAAAAATCCGATTAAGTTTAGTATTAGTAGTATTACTTTGATAATGACAAAAAGCTACACTTTTAACTACTGAATGCCATAGGTCTTTTATTTCGTAAAAATAAATGGTTCCTGTGAGATAGGCCAACGGCGGGAAAAGTTAATCTTAAATAAAGTCAGTATGAAGTAAATTCTCCTTCTAAAGGCCGTATTAAGAGACGTCAATTAACTATAATGAGCCACTAGGTTTTAGAGCAAGTGATGCATATTTAATGGAAGGTTTCGGAAGTGTTACATTCTGGTTATTTTATGAAGTGGCTAAACGTACCGCTTTAAAGTGTAATGACCATGTTTAGGTGTCAGGAGACCTTTGAAATAGATGTTGGATGAAATAGATTGTTGAAAAATTGTTATGTATTGTAACTAAGTTTTAAGGTTAAAATATATCTGATTCAAAATTGGTAGTAGGTATTTATTCCTACGTTAACATAACGCAATTAAATTATGCAATTGATTTTACGCTTACCCCCGATCCCCGAATTAAAAATTGAAGTTTAGTCTATGACAAATTCTGTTTTAGCCTAAAAAGCTATCAAACTAGGTAATATGAGGTTTCGTTAAAGTTTGGTTTGTTTTGCGTTCTTAATTCCAACTCTTCAATTTAGTAACTGGCATTATAAAATTTAAATTTTGGCAAACTCAGTACAAGTAGGATTTACAACCATAAAGATCCAGAACACGTACCTACAATCAATTCTTTTTGTATTCCAAGTTTAAAAATCTCATAACTTTATGCTCACAGCACATTGAGCGCATGCAATACCAACCTGCCAAATAAAATCCAGAGAGATTCGAAACAAATCCGTTCATGTTAGATTTTGTTCACGTCTTACAGCGGCCGAACGGAGCAAGGAAATACACAGATTTGTGTGCACTGCAAGCAATTTGAGGAGCTTGTTACAACGGCTTATTTCTATACGCTGCATATAGAGGGCGCTACGTTGCCATGTCACATGGAGGGAAAATGTGTATTTGAACATTTTGAAATATTAAAAGTAGGAAATGAAACTTCATTTTTTGTAGGTTTATTTTAAATATAGGCCGTCCTGTTTCGTATTAGTCAGCTGACTCTTACATACCTTTATCATGTTTTATATAAATATGATATCTTTGTTGTGGTTTCGAAGTTAAGGTTGTTTGTGTCGATATTTGTCAAAACATAAAAAAAATAATTTAATTGTTTGAAAAATAAAATGCGAAATCGCTAGACTAATTAATGGTTATTCTACCGACAAAACAACTGGTCAAAACTGCAGAAAACAACTACTTATGGCACTTTTCCAAAGGGGCTATCGTTAGGACCAATAAAGGAGCAGAAGTTACTGATTCAGCTTTTATTAAAATCCTTCTGTTCTGTGTTTTTATACGTTATTCGGACCTTCGTCACCAATATGAAAATTTTAGGGAAGCGATAATTTTTGGTTATGTTTCGTACGTAATGCAGGTATGGGCCCTTTTTGGTTGACTTTTTGACGTACCCTAGTAAATTCTCATTGTAACTACATAATGAAAAGAATATAAGTTGTAAAGAATATCAATGCTTCAAAGCGTTTAAAGACAAACGACTAGCGTTTTCTCGCTGCTCCACAGCCTTGGCCCACGAAACCGAGAATTTTCGGGACAAAAACTTATCTAATAAGCTGTATTTTTTATTCGTCGTAATCAGACGGTCTATTCTGTAAATATTTCACCATGAAAACTTAGCGGGATCGAGCTTGAAGTGAACCGTCATAACATGTTGATTGGACGGATTAATAGCTCACTTCACATAAGTTTTTAAGTGAGATAGAATCGCACTGCAGATCAACTGAGACAACTCCAGTCGAGTACTTCCAGCGGTTTAGAAAAAGTATAGGTTTGAAAATAATTCTATCTATTTGTAGATATTGTTCCACTCTATTCACTGTTCTTGGCTACAATTATTTCGAGACGAAGAGATTTACAGCGAAGACAGCTAGAATGATTGCCCAGATAACAAAGCTGTGAAATTGTCTAAATGTCTAGAAATTCCCTTTAATGTTCTCAGTTATGTACTAAGACGAAGAAGTTTCGCCAGTGTCGGAGTCTTTAGCGATAAAATAGAAACAGTTGTGATTTACAGTTATCATTGTGGACTTGTGGTGTTTCTGCTTTTGCTAAAACACGCTTATTTTATGTCTTCAAAGTATTCAAAGCTTAATAATTTCTTTTCGCAGCATGCCATGTAGACTATTTGGAACTGAAATCATGGCATGATTTTCTCCAAAATAAATTGATTGTTTTTATTTCCGCATTCGTTCTAAAGCGAATTTTGTGTGTATTAGTGTGGAACGAATATTAAAAAAAAAACATGGGTAACGTGTTATTCTTCACACAGATCTAGGTTTAATAACTCTTGACCGCTGTTGAATACTGGGCCTAACAAAAAAAAAAAAAATTTTGCCATAGACACGTTAAGAAGAAGAAGAACGTCCAACTTTGATCTATGGTTTCCAAACCTACACTTAACATCATCCTTCTGGTCCTGTCCCAATTTATCTGGGTTTAGAAAGGCATGTCGTCTTCTACACATCTCTATTCACCGTCATCATCACACTGTTTAACTACAATGAAATTTCAAGATAACCTATATTGGCTTGACTTGTGTGCCTCAACCCTAACAAACATATACGCAGGAAACGATTCACACATACGTATATATGTAGGTTGTTATAGGTACTGCCCACACAAATAACTACATATAAACGTCAAAGTAAATAACGAACTTAGCAAGGAAAACGAACCGGGCGTGAAGCGCGAACGATAAACCCATTGCTTAATAAGATGCTGATGAAGGATGCCGAGGTATTAATACAATATTACGCTGACTTTCACAATTAATATTTTATAAACGGATTATTAAATACAAAGTTGGGTGAGTGACAGATATTTCCAGGGGTGTTAAGGCTCCTACCGACAAGAGCGCCGCGACAGTGCGACAAACATTTTTCACATACTACAATTTAGTTTGAAAATGCGCTATTGCATTGTCACGTCTTGCTTATCTGCAGAGGTTAGTAAAGCGTCTACGATAAACTCACTGTTTAATAATACCTAATATATGCTGATGTAGAAAGCCGTGTTATTAATACAATGTTACGCTTTATATATGTAGTGATGCGTTTTTGTTTTTTTATTTATTTTTGTTGTGCTATTCTTTTACGCCCGACACCATACAGAATCCGTTTATAATATAATAATAATCCGACACGACCGGGAAGAGATCTGGAGCAGGACCACCGGCTTACGTGCTTTCAAACTCCGGGCTGATACTGAGAAATCCCTAACGTAAAAACCAAAAGTTGACCGATATTTCCTAGCAATTATTCATCTTGGCTTCAACCAATCCAATCAAAGTGATCAATATGGACCCCAGTGTACCAACCATATATGCAACGTGTAACAGAATAAACGCAATACCTCTTAAGGACCATTATGAACAACTTTCGGTATGGGACCAACACTGAAATCGTGAAAAAAAATCGACTGCCCTAAATTTCTGTGGGCTTTTTTATTTTAGCGACTTCGATGCTGGTCCCATGGTAAAATTTGTTCACAATAGTGAGTACAATGACCCCTTACGACGTATTGCGTTTAGTCAGTAACACGTTGTTTAGAAGTGTGCATCTTTATTCTTTTTTACAAGTCTGAACAAATCCTTAGCAAGCTTAAGGTTCGACGCAGTCATTATTCCCGCCAGCTAGCCAATTACACAGGGCAATAATTACAAGGTTCACGTCTCCTGGCGTCATAAGCTCGCTTACTTTATTCAGCTCGGATTTTAATTAAACATTGTGCTGTTCTTAGGCGCTCGGCAGACGGAGCAACTTTTATTAACTAGTTACGGCACAGTCAACTCAGATTAGTAGTTTTTAATTCTGAGAAACTGCACACACAACGCAACTAATAATGAAAATTTCGGTGATCGAAAACTTGTTTGGTTGCTGCAATCAACGACAAAATTAATTCCAAATTAACAGAACTGACAAGGGAAAAATTTCTACCACTTGCTGTTTTTCGCAACTGACAACCACAACGCGTCCAGTGACATGAATCCTTACCCGTCCCCCGTAACGCTATGCACCAGTCTTTCTCAACGTCAATAGCGGAAACCGTGATAACTGGTCCCTTTGTTGCTGCAAGTGGCAACCGATAACGGAAGCTTTTAAAAGTTAGTAGTTGCGTATACTAAAGTTGCTTTGTCTGCGGAGTGCCTTAGTTGCCTGCCAACGCACACATGTACTGTATGTATATTAATTAGGAGTGTGACGTCATATGCCGTCCTTATGTACCTTTCATTGATATTGGTGTACTGATTATGCTTTTGTGTTGTGCTGTAGTTAATTAATGTTGTTTGATATTGGAAACAGCGTAGTGCCTACAACTATGATGAATTGTTACTTTACAGCTGAGTTTTACATAGGAAAATGTTATGTACAGAAGTAAACCTACAAAATAATTTGAATGGTTAAGATTTACCATCAATTTGACTCTTAAATTCTCGAAGCCATAAAAAAGATTATTTCTAGCAGTATTAAGCATGAATCCTAGGAAATAAACCTCGAACATAGAAAGCTTAAATAATATAATAGTTTTAATTTTACTGTTCTATTTCAAACGAAGAAGTTCATAACCCCAGCTTTAGATCATTAAACAAAACACGATCTCCCCATTAATATCCCACCCCAGCAACATGAACTATGCTGTATCACATACTAAAACGTGCAAGAGGATAGCTCTCTTGCACAAGTAGGCAAAGTACGGCGTTATCGCACAGGGGAGCAACTTGCACAAAGCGCTAACTTGTACAATGCGGGTACTTCAACTTCTCATAGTTTTATTATAGCCAAGTTATTAGATGAAGACTTATTTCAATGGGGAGTTAAGTTCGATACACGTGGGTTGTTCGCAAATCAAGGTTATTTCTTTGGTCTTTGTAAGTGTTGCGAGTTTGAAGGTCGTGTTGTAAATAGATTTTGAAGGACACGTCGCAATGAGTTTATTTATGTTTCCGGAAAATTGCAGACTCCGTAAAATTTTAATATATCTTTGTTACATTATAATTTATCTATATATCATGAAAAAACTGTTTTTTATAAAATAAATCCCATCCAAATTAAATATTTTCCAATATATCCGTCTCTTTTTAAGAAAAAATAGTTTGCAATTTTCTGGTGATATTTACGACATTTACAGGGGTTTAAATAAGATTGTGTGTTATTTAAATCAATGGTTTTTACAGCAAGTAGGTGTTGTTATGTTAAAAAGGTTTTGTAAAAAAACAAGATGGCTTTAGTTGTACCTGATGGCGTAAATTAAGTATTTAAAACATCCTTTTCATTATAATCCCAGGTTAAGAGGCAGATATGCCATGGTCACCTTCCTGGTGCTGTGCCTCACCCAGGAGGTGGTTTTTTTCTCTTAGTCGCCCTTGTTTTTTATCAACCAACCTTGGTCACCAATGCGCCAAGCCATCAACCCCAGCGGCAGGTATCAACATACTTTATTTCATGAAATAGCAACCCTAAAATTGTTATCAAAGTACAAAATGAAAAACTGCGTAAATTTATAAAGTCTCAGTGGACGTGTTTAAGCCATAAATATTTGTGATCTACTCTAAAATCATCTGGTGTCCCTTAGGAAATTTATTTGAGAGCTTTGAAATGAAATTATACGTAAAATAAAACACAAGTGCGTCATACACCTTAATTAAAATGATATGTTTACAACAGTGTGTTACCGAGTGTTCCTGACATGCGAAATATGTTTTTTTAAAGTTGCGTATATGTATAGCCCTGTCCCTTTCTCACAACGGAATCATGATCCTTTTTCCAACTATATTGTCGGCTTCCAGTAAAACCGGATTCAGCTGACTACCAGTATTTTACGTGGAGCGGCTGCCTACCAGATCTGCACAACCCAATAACTGGGTAATATGGTTTTCCTTGGCAAGACTGGTGTCAGATTTTCTGGCTCCGTAACGGCTGCCAAAGATCTACAAACGATAGTCGGGAACAACGGCTTAACGTGCTTTCCGAGGCACGGAGGAGTCTTGGTATGTTAAGATGGTCACCCATGCACAGACCAAACCTCGGCAAGCGTTGTTTAGCCTTGAAGATCGACTCATGCGGCTGTTATTATTTAGTCACGAGCTCCTCTCACAACGGAATCATGGTGGCATAATTGGCCCTTCGTGGTACGGCCCCAGAGGCCTATTTAATAAATCCGACAAGAGACGGCCGACAGGTGACAATCTGATTAATTTGTTAGTTCAACACATTTCGCAAAAATGTGACAAATATGTCGCAATGTCAATTATATTAAATAAAATGAAACCCTATTTCAAGACTACCTAGTTTTTTATTATATTTATTTTATTCATACATATTATATACTTTATTGTACAACAAAATAAAAATACATTAAACTAAAAAAATATAAAATTAGCGGCCTTATTGCATTCGCGATCTCTTCTAGGCAACCTGGATCATAATAGTGAAACTGCGAGAAATGAATACAAATAAATAATTAAATACTTACATTATAGAAATGTTTGCTACCGTTCTGGCCACTTAAAAGAAATCAACATTATTAATTTTAATTGGCATCCGTCTGGCATCACAAAAAATTGTAGCTTTCATTTACAAACAAACCTATTTGTAAAGAAAATCTCTGCAAGTAAAATCTTCTGTTTATTTACTAGTGCAAGCACATAAAGCGAGTCAAAGGCTTTTGGTCTGACGCATCCAGTTTAATTAGTTCGAGTCCTTACCTTGTCTGAATAATGTACCAGATAAACAGATTTTAATGGCGGCTTAAGGAGATCTCTCTCTTGAGACTTGGATCTTGGATCTTCTTTTAATTAAATTATGTTCTTGAATCTTGAAGGTATATTTTTTAAGAGCGGAATTAGACTAATTTTATAAAGTTTCATCGTTATCGTCAGTCTACTGCCGGTCGATTCTGTAAACATGTCAAAGTTAACGCTTGGGTCAAAGTCAAAGTCAAAGCATTTATTTCAAATAAACCATTATCAGGTACTTTTGAATTGTCAAAGTCAGTCCGTCAAAAACATGAAGCTATTTGCACGTTCCAAAGCGTAGATCTCTATGGAGAAGAACGTGCAAGAAACTCCACGGACACTCTTTTAAATCATTTTATGTTTACAAAAACCCTGGTTACATTAACCTTGTTGCTTCTATATATGAAAACTATGTTAAGAAAGAAAAAACAATTTATAGTATCAAATATTAAAACGAGGCAGTGGCAACTAAGGGATGTCCAGTCTCCACTGACGGCGCCCGTTCGCGAACATGACGCGTGCGCGACGGTGAAGTGATCACGAGGTGAGCTGTCAATCCATATTAATCAAGATGGAGTGACAGCTCACTTTGTGATCACGTGACGTCTTAATTATATGGATTGACAGCTCACTTCACCCATACCTTCAATCCGACTTGTCTACAGAATCGACCGGCTGATTATGAAAAAAACAAATGACAAATGACGTATTAAGACGAGCGCTAATCCCGTCGACAAACTGTTACGCAGTTTGGTGAGTGTATAAAATGAAAAAATGTTTGGTCCCGAATCAACGATTTATTATTTATTTATTTGGTAGTCCTTTTCTTGACATAGGCTTGAGTAACTCAGTTATTTAACTGTTATCTGAGTCATAGAACATCATTTGCCTCAAATCATCAGTTTAGAACCACTGCTGGGCTTAGGTTTCCCTAAAATGCTGTCGTAAAAATTTTACAACATGCTTTTTTAGAGCAATTTGACTGTTAGATTCAAAACGGATTCCTTTTCTGTTGGAAATTCTTTGGTTCATTTTGAATTAAATGAAAATAGTTATAATATTAAATTACATGGCCAGATTGATTAAACATACTTGAAAGTGCAAAGTCCGATTATATTAAGAGGGTCAAATCGTCCATAGAATCTCACTTCATCTAAAACCCAAGCCAAAATAGTGTTTCGTTCGACAAGACACTAATTATTCGTATTTTGAACTACGAACAAGCTACAACGTTACCTTAAAACTATCTACTCTCCCCCTTAGCGCAGAATCCTTTAGAAGTTGTCGCCCAAGTTCGTCGACTACAGCTGAAGTAAATTGCTCCAGCGATTTGCTGGCCACTGTCCTTTGCCGTTAGCTTGCTAGAGGAGAATTTGATGACGTGAGCGGACCATGTTCCAGACATTATAGGATGATATACGGGTGGTGTTAGTGGGTCATGTGGGTAAAATATGTTTAAGAGGTGTTTGGTTAATATAAATTGTCGTGTGAATAAAATTATATACAGATTTTCGAAAGTGTAGGTATTCCGATATACGCTTGGTGGTGGACCTTAACAAGCCATGTGTGTAGATCACCGAAGATTATTAAAGGGAAAAGAAGATATTTTTAATACAATGTTGTTGAATTTCGCAAGATGTAGGGGTCTACGATGTAGTGCACTGCCAGCTACGGCGTAGCACATTGCTAGCTACGCCGTAGCGAGCCATCTGACCTTGCGCTGCGTAGCAGCCCGTCGACGTAGACACTAACACTGAGTTTCATATAGGTACTACTTTTAATGGCACAAAAATGGACGATACCTGCGATGTAGGCCATGGGAGCGCAGCCGCGCGAATATGCGAGTCTTCGAGCAATAATGGTCCCGAGCCTATATGTCGCTCCGGTCATGACATGCAATACTCAAAACATTTGTTCAACATTTTGCACAATTTAGTAAGCCGATGATTTCCATTCTACGTATGGCCCAATTTCCCTATGCAGATACATGCGTCCAACCAGAAACAGTGTCCAACATTAAACTACTCCACAAATAGGTGTACAAATTGAAACAGCCTTGTTCGCAGTCTATATTTGTAGTCCTGGTGCTTGTCCCTTAATTCAACACTGCCTGTTTGGGGACTTGGGTACCGCAACCGAAGATACGCCTTGTATTTGATATAATTTGAATGCATCTGCACGTATGTCGTTTGTTTGGAGGCTCAGTAGGATTTCGTGTTGTTTTTCGTATGTCGCTTGTGTCCGTTATGTGCAGGTGTTCGCTGAGTTTTATTTTATTTTGGGTGGTTATTGGATTGTGAATTGAAATAATACCTTATTTCAATTCACAATCCAATATTTTAATGGAATAAATGGAAATACGTGATTTTGGTCACACAATTGGGAAGTCCTAAAATTCAGACTAGGGACATTAATAAGAGCTCTTGTATATTATAAAGCACCATAAAGTTCATATAAATAAACCAGCTACCATACATCCAAGCGATGCGATTTATTGCGCTGCAGCTACTTGGCAGACTGACTCACACGCTAGCTCGCACTGTGTAAATTAGCCATATCACGCTTGTTCAAAAACCAAGTAGTTTGAAATAAATAAAAACCTACAGAATTATTTACAAAAAAATCTTACCATATTAAATAATAACTGACAGATTCTTAATTCAAATTCTCTGTACCTAGATTTGAATTAAGAATCTGCTTAACAGTATTAAACTAAGGATAGAGCTAAAAGATTTGTTAGTGTACTGCTTGAGAAGTCTCTTCTCAAAACACTGTATTTACCTACTGACTTACATAGAACCTAAAGATAGTGTAAAATACAGTATTGTGATTAAGTATCTAAGCTTTACAGCGAGCTATAAACAACGTGAGATTAGTTGTAACCTGTATGTTTTATTATCTAATTTAATGTTAACTTTATGTTTACGGCAGCCCTAAAGTTTAATTTGTAACTACTGTGTAAGGATAACAATACACAGAAGTTGACAGGTGGAAACATAATATGTAGACTAGCAAGGAGCTATTCACAAATACAATTTTTGTTGAAATATGTACCTATTAAAAAAAATTACACGAACTTTTTCACCATGAAGCAGGCAGCAGTTTAAAGTTTGGGTTCAATTCTAGGATACCAGGATACTGGATATCAAGATAGGAGGATATCGAGACATCCATATTTGTGCGTTGTTGTTCATACTGACATTATCAAATGGGGTGAGCCGTGAGGTTATAGTGCGTACAGCTAAGGAGTAGAGTCTGTGTTTCCTGATAGATATGACCTGGAGGTTTCGAAGTCAAGAGTGAATTTTTCTTCTGGGCAGACGTGCGTCATCGTTGACAAAATCATCGCTTTCCATCAGGTGCAGTTGTGGTCAAACGCGTGCCTATCAAAAACAGAAATTCTCCGAGAGTTTCTGATCTTTGTGTGTCATCTTTGTTATCGTTTGGTGTTGACCAATATCTATAAATTTTTGTACCTGATTTTATAAATACTTAACTAACTATAGGTATACACTAGAAATAAAAATAAAAACTAAATTAACACTAAAATATGGCGTCAAAAATTCATCCGCATCGCTGTCGACTGGAAGTGTACCCAAAAGACTGGCGGCATTGCCACGTTGTATGGCAATGCTTATTCTTTGACCAAGGTAAAAGCCAGCCCTTGGGTCAGGTGAAGTGTCAACTAAGCGTCTTTTTTTATTAATTTTTAAATGTTTTCATAGCAATAACACGAGTCTTTATAGAACAAGTGTAGAAATAAAACGCTTTCCTAACGACTGCCATAGCGGATGAATATTCACTGAACAGACACGAGTTCATTTCGTGGACGAGCAGATATTTTTATGACCTAGCGACGATCCATTTATACCACCCGTATATATATTTTTTTTTAAATTTTAATATTTTGGTACAACTTACACACGGTCATCCGATCCCAAACTAGGCAGGGCCTGTACTATGGCAACCAGACAACGGATAAATATACTTATATATTCCTAAATACATACATATTATAGACAAATTACACCCAGACACAGAACTTATGATCATGCTCATCACACAACGATTTGTCCTGGGCGGGAATCGAATCCACGACCTCCGGTTTAGCAGTCAGGGTCACTAACCACTGGACCAACAGGCCAGCCAACTAGTTTAATAAAAACATACGAATGTCGCAGCCAACTAGCTTAATCAGCCGTTTCATTAAAAAAGTTAAATGAAAAGGCTAGGCTTTTATTGAAACGGCTAATTAAGCTATTTGCCTGCAACATAGACAACTATTACCTACCTAACTTACTTATCTTACATGAAATCTGCTTCCATACGCACCTACTGCAAATAATTGCCATAATTGCCATGTTTTCATAGACATGCGACGTTAACCTTGACAAACAATAATCGCCCTTATTTCCTACCTCTTCACACCACACCGCGCACTTTTAAAGATAGTGAAAATTATGACCTCCCACAAGTTGGACTGATGTATTACCACTAGAGAGTTTAATCCTCGTGTCATTTTATCCTCACTCATCCTTGCTAGGTCCTTATTCTTGGAAATTAATTAACCGACTTAAAGAAAACTTGCGCACAAAACATACAAATGCAATATACCTAGTACTAAAAATGAAGCTAGGAACATATCGAAAAATAGAACATTAAGAGAAAAAGAGAGAGTGATTTTCCACTTTTTAAAGAAAAGTTAAAATTGCTCTTAGTCTGACTTCCAAGTTTGTATGAAAGCCAGTTTGAATGAAATACTATAAACTTTATTATTTTCTTTATCTCTTTATCTTTATTCAAAAAATTCAAAATTCAAACTGGTACAATAGAATAATAAATCTTAGATAATAATATAGGTAGAACAATGTTAGATGCCTGTACTAGGAGGATCCTGTATCACAGGCGGTAAGAGCTCAACAATGTACTAAGACTATGAGGTGTAAAAGCTCTCAAAAATTACGTATGTACTTACCAGGGAGTGTGAACGGGCCCTACTAAGTCTTAACCCATTATGGTAATAGCACACTGCGTACAAGCGCACATAACGATCGTGAAGGCAGCCGTTAAACATTATCGCCTATTGTTTGCCACTTTAAGGATATTTTCTTACGATATTAAACGCTTGCGCACATACTTTCCACTCGTTTGAACATCGGATACGTTTTGTACATAACATTAAGTTCAACGAAAGGATTAAGATAGGGAAGATTTGTTTAAAGCATGTCGAATAGGTGCTGTTTCACTTTGGATGGTGAAATCGAGGATGCCGGGCAAACCGAATGAGAAACTACAAAGTTGTCTTAAACTTAATGCTCATCGTCATTCGTGTATTTTTGTGCATATCCAAACGAATATCATGATGCGCACAGAAAAGAAGTGGAACTCTCTGTCTGCGTCTGTGTTTCCGAGCGAATACAACCCTAATCTCTTCAAAGTTAGTGAGACAGGCTTCTTCTGGGTATGCTCGCTCCATCGTCGACTTTGTTTCTGTCATCTCTGACCTAGACTAGAGTCAAGAGAAAACCAATCTCAAATAAAAAAATGTACACGATTTTATTGTTTACAGCAGCTTCAGGAATGATTTTGAGAATTTTCAAATTACCAGTTAAGCATTACACCACCCCGCACTGGGCCCGCGTGGTGGAAACCCAGTCCTTGTCAAATGGCTGGCCTATGAAGCCTATAAAGTATCCACTGCTAAAACGTTCCCCAACGGTAGACAGTTGAGGTTGATTATGCTACTGCAAAAAGCACTGGAAAAGACAGGTTACAATTGAAAAACAAACCTCATAGGGCCTATTTCACGACCTCCGAATAGCCACTAATCACTGAATAAATTCAAAAATGAAACATAATTTGTATGGAATTATCTATCAATTAAAGTAACGGGAACTTAATCGTAGGTGGTGAGACAGAATCCTTGTCAAATGGCTGGCCTATAAAGTATCTACTGCTAAAATGTGCCCCAACGCTAGATATTTGAGTTTGATTATGCTACTGCAGAAAGCACTGGAAAAGAAAAGTAACAATTGAAAAACAAACCTGAATTAATCTACTAAAGTTGTCGCCAGTTAATAAACACAGTTAATTAAACGAACTTTCCTATTTTCATCCAACCCAAATAGCAAACTTCCACAAAAGACGAAACAAAAAAATCAGACAGAATAAAAATTATTACCTGATATACCTACGTTCGTTCGTTCGTTACATTTGCTCGGTTCGGATTTATTTCCCGAGTCCGCGCCGGGAACGGACCGGACGCGGCGCAACGGTTGCATCAGCAGCATCCATGTGAAAGAGCACGGCTTTTTTATCGGACGTTTTTTATTCGATGTCTATTCATGAGCTTTTTATGCACTTCAGTTATTTGATGTGTGGTAAAAGGTAACCTAATGGTTATTGAATAGACGTGGCTATCTCTTTGTAAAAGCATTTGTAGCTATCACTTTTGTGATGGAAAATGTGGTATAAAAGATTTTACTTTGTGTTTTAAAAGAAGCAGGACTTTTAAGTAGTTGATATTGATTATCTACCTAAAGTTCCTGCGTAAATGACTAAACTACTTTTTTTTAAAGTATGGGAAATCATCAAATAACTCGGAAGGGAGTGCCACACTCTTACTGACCAAAACCCATCCGTGTTCCTCTAAATGCCCTTTGCGTTCCAGGGCCGCAAAGGGCCGCCGCTAACTTTTTCGAACAAATTTTGCAACATCATGCGTGGTTAAGTCTTTTAAACTACCAAGAGGCCAGAATCATGACGTAGTGTTATTACGATGCTATTACGATAATGATATTAAATTATCGTAAGATTATATTAAATTCTGGAAATATATATAGATATATATATTTGTGCCGAATAATGTTCGTAAAGAATTTATCTTCGGGTATTTTAGATAACGTAAAAACGGGCGCTAAATTAGGAGTACAGCGTTAATTAAGTTAATAAAACGCTTAGATCTGAGGTAGAAAAAATGAAAAATAAATTGGTCGTTTTATTTTCATTGAGATAGGGGTTTACCTAAACTATTTATGTACTCGTAGCAGGAAAAACATGAAGAAACAAGGGTGTATTGTCAAGGGAACCAATTCAAAGCTTTTGGTTAGAATCACATAGTTTCATAGGAATTATGCGTAGATTTTTCTCTTCATATAGTTCTGACAACATAGTCAGCAAAACGTCATGTTTCGGCTTCCGTAACCAAAGGTAACCAACGGAACCCTATTACTAAGCTTCCGCTGTACGTCCGTCCATCTGTCTGCCACGGGCTGTATCTCAAAAACCGTAATAGGTAGACAATTGAAATTTTCACACAGTGTGTATGTCTATTGCCGGCGCTATAACAACTAATCATAAAAAAATTAAAAGAGGCAAATTACAAGAAACGTGTTTTTTTCGGTTTATGGTACACAATTATTTAATATTGTTTTTGTTCGCGTGGTGTTTACCTTTGAGTAATTGTTGCACTGTGTAAAGTTTAAACGAATGTTTTATTTTTGTTTGTAAATTAGTGTAAACAATTGTTGGTAGACCTAATAATTAAAATTAAATTAAATAAAATAAACCCTTCGTGTGGAGAGTTCGACTCACACTTCGCCGGTTTATTAACATTCATTAAACAAAATTCTGAGTATTTTATCACACACAAATCAGAATGATATGTTCCAAATTTGGTATTAAATAATATAATTATTAAGCAAAACGAAGCGCAACGTGTTTGAATCGTGCGAAACAGTGAAATTACGAAACCTATAATTTATGTAACGCAATCATGAAATGAAATGCAGCGTGTATGTGTACCTACCCGTTTGTAATTAGTGGAATAATTTTAGTACTCATTTTAGTATTATTTAATTTCATTTTCATAAATAATACACGTTTTATTTCATTCTGTGGTCGACGTTAATTTATTGTATGCTCGCTGTAGCCATGTGACTTTGTAATGTTTAATCTGTCAACAGTGTTGATAAAGCTTTTTATTAACTTGCTTCGTTTGTATGTGTGTCTGGTTACAAAAAAAGTAATACATGTTTTTGTTAATTTTTAGGCTTCCGTATTCGAAGGGTAACCAACGGGACCCTATTACTAAGCCTCCGTTGTCCGTCCATCCATCCATCTGTCTGTCAGCGGGCGGTATCTCATGAATCTCATGTATCTCATGAATAATAGTTGAAATTTTACCTGATTGTGTATTTCTTTTGCCACTATAACATCAAATAATTAAAATAAGTTAAAAATTAAAGGGGGTACTAGTAAGAAGCATGATTTTTTGGCGTCTTTTACTCGATCTTAATAATGGCAACAGGTAGACACTTGTAAAACTCGCGGAGTTTGTATTGCTTAATTCGCTAAAATAAGTAATAATAAAATAAAATAATATTTATGATTTAAAGGGGCTCCATATAAAAGACTTGTTTTTTAGAATTTTTTGTTCGATTTTAACGGCATAATAGTAGTAATAAAAGTGATGTTACGGAACCCTTCATGCGCGAGTCCGACTCGCACTTGGCAGGTTTTTCATGAATTAAAGGAAATTCGTCCTAAGAGCGATCATTTCTTCTATTTGTCAGAGGCCTGTATCTGTCTCTCAACTAACAGAGAAAATTCAAACAAAAAACTGTTTAACAATCCAGTTTCACAGATAAATAGAAGGACATTCTTATTGTTAATCATTACAAATAACAAATTAAGAGAATTTCACAGAATCAGATGAGATTTTGTTTTATTCGTGTGAGTATAGATGAAGTACAGTATTTCTTATTATATTAAATTAAATATGAAAGTGCTCTAAATCGACCAATATAATATATTATGGTTGTTTTTCATTTTGAGTCAATGTAGGTCCAAGAGGCCTACTTCGGAAATATAAAAATGTAGATGTAATAAACCAGCGGATGGACGGTGATGGCAAAATTCAATAAAACGGATAGGGTGCGGCTCCATACACTCTGTTCTGTATTTCTGATGTTACGATCTCCGAATACAATATTTTCGAACATGTAAAATGGCGGCGATATTTGATTTACAGGCGTAAGTCGGCTGTAGTTTTGACGATATGTTTGTGTCGGGTCGTGAAACTAAGTAATGAGTTTTTTTTTTTAACTCACACACGGTCATCCGATCCCAAACTAGGCAGAGCCTGTGCTATGGCAACCAGACAACTGATAAACATACTTATATATTTCTAAATACATACATATTATAGACAAATTACACCCAGACACAGAACAAATGATCATGCTCATCACACAAAGATTTGTCCTGGGTGGAAATCGAACTCGCGACCTCCGGCTTAGCAGTCAGGGTCACTAACCACTCGACCAACAGGCCAGTCAAAATTGTATGCCTATTGATATGGTTTATGGAATCGTATCAAGTCGGTAGTAATGCAACAGTTTTTTTGGTGGGTGAGTGCATCCTCTTGTTCTTAGATTAGTTTTAGACTAACCTAATTTAAGGTTAAATAAAATGAGCTGATTAAGTGGCTACGTTTTATTCCTTAACATAGCATAACATAAAATGTTTAGTGTCGGACGAAAAAGAATAGCACTATCCCATCTCTTCCCGCGGGTGTCGTAAGCGGCGACTAAGGGAACCAGAGAATGGGCAGCAGCATTCTCCGTGGTTCTGTGCATTGCAACAGCTACACTGCGGTCGCCATCCCGCCTACCAAGCGTGGCGATTTTGGCAACCCCCCTCCATCTTGGGCGAGGCCTATGTCCATATGTAATTATAATGATGAACATAAATCTCACCTACTACACTACCACTCAAAATTATCTGACCACCTACAATTTGTGACGCCTAAGCTTTGTTGCTGCGAATGACGCTCATTAAGACAATGGGAGACACTAAAATTGAAAACAATAACAATTAAAATTACTACAAAATAGTTTTATTTATTCAAACTTCGACATTCCCAGAGGCATAAGTGTACCTATAATACATACTCACATATTTATATGTCTCCGTCACTTCAACTTTATACGTATTTTTTACATTTACATCAAAACAGGAGAAAAACCTCCACACAAATGCTCGCTAGCTTCTTTACATACACGACTATATTTACCATAGAAACATGTCACATACCGGTGTGTTCACCGTTGCTCCTGCCAACCGACATGCACGCAAAAACTACAGATATGTTTACATTTACCGGCTCCATTAGCCGTCCCCGATACGTCACACCATCTCAAATATTTGCTGTTCCATCGCTATCTGTATTTTCAAATCGATTTTCCTCTTTCAATAAACCGGTCTACCTTGAAGATTCACTGCAATTTATCAAGACAAATGAACGACCAGATTTTTCACGTACAATTTGAGTAATAGGGCGTATCGGAATAATAAATTGTCTGGTTTCTTTTGTTTTGTGAATACAATTTGAGGGAGTTGTAGTCTTTTGTTTTATTGACTGGTTTTGTTTTGTATTGATGATTGTTGACAATTATTCGTAATCGTTTACTTTTAAGTATTTTAGGTCTTATTTATGATTTCGTTGCAACATTTTCGAGTTAATTCATAACCACTTAGTGTGTTTCTTTATTCGTATAGTCAATAAAGAAAGAAAGAGAAATTTCATTAGAAATAAGCAGTTCCTTCGTGCTCATAATTATATTGTTGTTATTACTATATTTCTGCGTGTACATGAATAATAAAATAAATAAATAGTAATAATAAAATGCATGGACATGGATACACTAATATAACAAAAAATGGTATGGAAAAAACTAAGTGTGTGCCTCACGGCTGCACTAAAAAGTCCATCTTAGCGATTTGTTAGACATAATTAGGTATTAACCCTTAACTAAATTGAAAAAATAAAGTCTTCAATAAACTGCCCTCGCAATATAGTACTAATAGGTACTATGACATTCTCTTCAAATAACAAACTACATGATTATCCTCTATTTTACAAGATAGTGAACATTTTTCAATAAAGATGATATTAACCATCGCATGCACTACGCATTTCCTAGGAGAATTTAATAACCCAGTGCCGGGACGTCGGCAAATCCTTTCATAACTAGCTTGTTGCTTATACTCATGTCAAAGAACAAGCAGGAACAAGAAGTTCTGCACTTATAATGTTTTAAACTTCCTGTGTCTGTGACATAATATGCTAGATGATGTTGTGTTGTGTTCAACTAATTATTAAAATATGGGTCTGTCAGGCGCTTTTTTGTAATTGTTTCATCACTGCTGCTTCGCTGTGAGGTTCAGCACAAAATGCATACAGCTTAATAGAGAACCTCCTCCTTTTTGAAATTCACGCGCAAGCTATCAAGTCCACGAGACATCTTTCCATCCGCAATGGATCAGCCCGCACTCTCACATAGGAATGAGGCCTGGATCCCAGTAGTGGCAACATTATGGGCTGATTATGAAAAATATCTTACTGTCACATCACGGCATTTACCTCTTCTCGCACAGAGAAGGAACAATCGTTGGTTACCATGATTGCGCACAATGTGATGTCGGTTTCAAATTTATACAAGTCCAGGTTTGCTCAAGTTTCAGCGTCAAGAATTAACTTAGCATCTGAACTCTAGTACGATAAATCCAGTCCCATTGTAAACGGAAATGGTGAAATATGGGAGGTCGCAAGTTGTTCGACCTAACATAAATCAAATACGAAAATATATTCGACTGACTATCGAAAAATAGGTTGGTCTGGTTTCAAAGTTGTGACTATTTTTGGGACTTGCCAATAGTTATTTTTTCTTTTTTTTAAACTTTAAACTTTATATTTTGGTTTTTCTTATTCGTCCTAGTCCTAGGTGACGACTAAATGCCGTGCCGTTCTATGACCAATATGTGTCTACGTCCGTCAAAAATTTATCCCCATGTCAGCCAGGCTTGTCTTTGGTCGACTGATGCACCTTTTTGGCGTTTTCACACATTTGTATAACTACATAGATATCTAAATAATACTTTTAACAGCATAGTTTTTTTTTTAACTTTTATTACTTCACTATTCACATTATTTATTTACGAATTTTATAAAACATTGTTACTAACATAACCTATCAATATTTAATTAAGTATTTTGTTTATCTTGGGTTTTGTATAATTGTATTTACCTTTGTCCGTGTGGCACTGCAGGGTGTCTGACGCCCAGCAAATGCTGAGATGGTAACCCTTTCGATATAGGCACGCTCAGCGCAATTCTGTACCTACTACTACTGTGTTATTTCTGTTACTTTGTCATTGGTGCTGTATGTTTGTGTCTGTGCCGAATAAATGTTTTCTACTCTATTCTATTATTTTTTCAGTTCAGCGGTGACTATCATTAAATGATCATGATACCATCAAGGATTGTCTGTAGACAAAATTGCAAGAATACCATAAAGAATTCATAATCAAGGGCTATGAATAGATTCTCGATTAGTATAATATGGCCTAAATAATACACGTACCTGAAACTTTAGATTTCTTGTTTTTCTGTTTGTCTTGGTCATTTTGTTCTCCACAAAACTGTACAAGTCATTGCAGCTTGCAGCATAGCAGTCATTTTTATTCCGTTGTTCAAAAAATATAGTGCTTTAAATAGAAGAATAGAATATAAACATTTATTCGACACAGACACAATACAATAGTAACTAACACATAGTAAAACAAAAAAAGAAAACATAATGAAACATAACAATAATATAGTAAAATTGCGCTGAGCGTTCCCATACCGAAAGGGTTACCATGTCAGCATTTGCTGGGCGTCAGACACCCAGCGCTGGTTTTCAGTCGGCACCCCGCAGTGAAATACGGACTATGCGTCCTGTGTAGTTCCGTCTCTCTCTCACAGCGTAATCATGATAGCATTGACTCGTCATAGTCGGGAAGCATGTCTTTTTAAGTTAATAGTAATTTAAGTTTAAAAGAATCGACTTCGTTCTCGAGTTCATCGAGTTATTTGCAGAAGCCTCTTGAAGAACGCATAATAAAGATCCTTTCTTACTAATATTTTAAATGTGAAATTTGATAGGACTGGGTGTATGTTTTTTTTATTCTTTCACGCAAAAACGAATAAACGGATTGTGATATGACACACATTTACATAGTTTATAACCCGGATAAATACCGAATATTATTTAACCCGGGAGTATGTTCCTTTTAGATGATTACCGACTTTCATGTGACAGCTAGAATGTAAATAAAATAGTAAACATAAGACTCCACTCACAAAAGTTTCCCAATAAAAACTCAAACCCGTACTTAGTCCGCACTAGAACTTTTGAGTCTCTGTACTGTCTACGTTTCCCAGCGCTGATAGCTCTTTAGCGGCTCAGCGCTGCCTGAATAAAACATTTAACCGCCTGATGAGAGCGATACGATGTTCGTAATTTGCTATACGCACTTTATTTCCTGTGGGAACTTTAGTACCCGCATATTTTTAGTATAGCTTTATTTTGAGATACAGATTTTAGCTAGGTGAAGCTGTCACAATTTTCAAAGAGAGGTATTCCTGTCTAACGTTATTTCATTTATCATTTTAATTAAAAGCTGAACTTAGTATCTATGTTTTGCTAAATTGCGACTCATTTTAGTCCAAGCATTTAGCTGTTGAATTCTTAGGAAAAAAAATTGAATAACAGTCAAATCTTTTCAGACAAAATTGACTCGTTTATTTACGCAGAAAAACAAAATAACCTTGCTAATTCTGCGTATTCAGAAATAAGAGCAAACTTTTTCGCAGGCAACATAAAAATGAAAAACCTTCCACAGTCTAGATTGTCGTTTTTTTAGTACTTTTTGAAGTTAGGTAGCCCAGTCACTGAGCTTACTTCTAACGGGACCTAATGTTGATAATATAAGAACTAACGACACTTCTGAAAAAGTAATATAGTTAGTTAAGATGAGTATGTACTAAATTTTCTCTGCTTCATACTTTTTGCAGGTAAAAAGTTGTCTGGAACGTGGGAAAATTTTGGGCATTTGCCAGAAGTAGGTATAAACATATTTTTCTAGCAAGGCTATTACTTAATATGGTATCTTTAATGTTCATACACATACTCGTATTCATTTTTCCTTTTATTATGTTGACAGGTTCACCACTATCTCTGCTGATGCTAAACGATGATGTGTTTGACGACGCGAAGGAGCACGCTTGTCTGGAAGTATCTTACTTACTTAACTTACGAACCATAACTATCAAGTAACACAGACCCTGGAAGAGAAGTCCACTTCTTCTTTGCTGGGATTGAAACATTTTCACACAAACCGAACCGTTAACAACCTGAAAATTCCCCGCCGATCATCTTCGACCAGTTCGCTTTATTTCGTCGTCCGTCGAAAATTTCAAATCGGGACACGTACCTACGTCGATTCGGCGTGTTTCCGACGTGTTCCGATGACCACGATAAGGCTACGTCGGGGTGACGTGTCCCCGTGTCCCTCACTTTTGGGAATAAACCTTCGACTTGTCGGCTTTGGCACTCAGTCTTCGACTCTTGAATAAAACATGGTAAGGCTGAGTTTCAGTGGTGTGTCGGGTGTTTGTACTCAAGTTGTCATGTTTGTAGGTAGTTGGCCTATAATCTGTCTGAGAGTGGTTGTATCCCGTAGTTGTTCTGTATAGTGAACGTTTTGAAAGTGCCATTTGTTCTTTTGAGGTTTGACATATTCTTAAAATTTATAGTTACAGTAGTTACATCAACGAATTGCCATTTAGGTACTTCAGTTTTTAACACCATACTCATGAACACAAGCTACAAAGAGGGATTTAAAAGCTTCTCATCCACTGAAAATATTTACGCTTAACTTGGGGTTAGTGGTTGGTCATGATGAGATATTACACAATAATATACAAAATCACATTATGAAGCTCTGACGTTCTCGAGTTAGGTTGCAAACTTTGCTCCCTTCCATTTTCCACAAATGAGAAACTACTTGCGCAGGATGATAAGTAGTTCATTCTCGTGGAATAGCTAGAAAATTCCAGGTATTAATAACGTTTTGTGCAAGCTTTACCTCGTACTGTGTGTGTAGTACTGTGGTTTGAAAAACATAAAAATAGTACTCGACTTTTTCATACCGCAGTGAAAATAAAGAAAACGTTTTCAGCGATGTCATTGTTCGGAGACTTCAACTATTTCTAATAGTGCAATATTTAGCCCGTCAACCGCAGAACTTATGAAGCTATATATAAACAGAGACAGGTATATATGTTTTATGTGTGTTAGAGTGAGAGGGTGGTGTCGAATTGCGGACGCGTCGATCGGAAGCGAAGCGGAGCTAGCGCGGGACTCACGGAAGTGGAACAATGCGGAGAGGCTTTTGTGACGCGATAACCACCGCGTTATAATTTAGACGGGGCGAACGAATAGGTACGAAATCGTACGAATAGGTACGATTTTGTACGAGCGACTGCGAATTCGTTTTGTTGGTGCGAAATATGAAATGATTTCGCTGATTTTTGCAAGCGTTTACGTGTTTTAGGTTAAACGTTGCGGTGCTCTTGATTCCGCTTGTGTATGGTGAAAGAAAATGTGTTTCTTTTACTTTTGGCTAATGCAGAACAGAGTTTGGGAGACCTGGTAGATCTTCTTATTTGTAATTTTACTTGAGGTGTACCTACATCTCAAAGTGCCGATAAAACTGACGATTAATCAATTAATTTAAATTATACTTTAATCAAAATATATAGAAACAAATTTTAAATTCCACAATATATCAAAAACGATACAAAACACATCAAACTAAAAAACCTACAAACAGGTTATAAAATATCATTAAAAAATAAAACGGAAAATACACAGCGGGCCGCATAAATTGTCCCCGTGCCACTTTGCAACGAGATTCAAATGGTAAATTGCGTAACCGCAATCTTCGCGGCGGAAGTGCTGTGTGAACGGACCAAGAACATTTGTCCAAGCCATTTGTTTTTTGAAGCCCTATTTTAAATGAAAATTATTCTTACGAAACGAGCTTATGGTAAGCGCTTAAGATCCTCAAGCCACTTAATGAGATAAAACAATGGAATACTTATTACGAGACGTTATTTAAATGCGTATTATTGTGAATTAATGGTACCTGAGTGAAACATGTTTTGAAATTTGTATTTGTTGTTTTTATATTCTTATTCGAATTGTAAATATTAACTGGATATTTTGAGCTTTCGCTTGAGGCTTTACATATTTTATCCCAATTAGGGTACTACCGAAAAAGCCAGACGTATTATTTTTATCGTCCATTAATTATTAAAAGTGCGTGTTTTGTTCACACTACTATGGACGTGAAAGAACTCATTACTCCGACTAAGTGGAATAATTTATGGCACGTTTTTTGTAACCATTCATATTAATGTATCGCCTAAAAGCCACAATTGAGCATTTATGTGAAATTATTTTTTACCGTTTTATTAAGTGTAATATTTTGCTTTACAAAAGTGTTTTTGCAGAACAGTAAACTAAACATAACGACAAATGAAATAGATTCACATTTATTTTTTTGGATATTGATGGATAATCTAAAGTCAACCATTCCCAATGTTCCAATACATTACTTTAACAATCTAAAATAACTAGAGCATGTCTCGTCCGCTGGCTCATTTTTTTTGTCCGCTATCATGTTTTTTCCGCTTTCGTAAATATTGCGGGTATAATAAAAATAGATGAGTTCGCCACACAACAGCGTGATCCTCGTCAAAGGACCACCGGTATGTCTTCGGCGGTATTTCAGGAATTTCACAATATTTTATCTTAGAGAATCGTAATGGACAAATATTTAGTAGGTTCGACTTTTCCTTATGAGTTATGACGGATTATTCGAAAGCTTTAGGTATGATTAATATTTTGAAAGTATTATGTCCTCTTCTTAATGCCGGTAGCACATTTTGAGCTAAGCAGAACGATAGCTGTTTTATGCATATTTAATAGAATATAATAAAACTCATTTAGCACATACATGAAACACGTACATAAAAATTACAAAAAATGGTAATATGCCAACAGCTAAATACACTGTTTGAAATATGAGAGTCATATTTTCTCAATCTGTATAAGTTATTATTTTTTGGTTTGGTACAAATAAATTCTTTTGATTTTTCTTTTACCTTAATTCGTTAAGCTGAAGCTATTTTCCATACTTACGTGCCACCCATAAACTAAACTGTCACAATATGAATAAATTCTTCAACTCTACGAGTCAAATAAACTTAGATCTTGATTCCCGACCCGGGCTAACATTGACTATTTATGGTTTAAACTAAGATCACTCGTTACTATAATAACAACAGACTTCTGTGCTCCACAGTGCAACGATAGCAAATCCCTGAAGCTGTAGTGTTCATTCTGTGTTTATCTCTGAGATACGGTAACCACAGTATCCGCAGATATGACCACCCGGAGCCATTTTATTTTTAAAGTTACCTTCAAACAATACTTTTAATAGAAGTATTTCTTTCTTTATCTTACTTATCTCTTAGATGTTGTCGATAAGCTGACTCAGTCCCGATTGAATAATATGAATAAAGAGTATTTATTAAAGTTTACTTTAGTCTGAAAACGTTTCATAAGTAAATACTCAATTCAGGAATCGGCCAATCCCTTCAAGTGTAATAAAACATGTTCAAATATTCTGCAAACCAACGAAAATGAGTTACGACAGGACCACAATACTGACAATAATTTATGTCTTTCTAAACACAAATCCTCAAGTTTGGCTATCAATAAATCTACATCGCTTCCTGTCTGATAAGAAACTATTGAAGACAGGAAAATAGACCATAAATAATGCCGCCACGAAACTAGGTTGCCAACTTGAAACTATATGGCATTTTGACTCTGAGAAACTTTTAAAGTAAAAACTAAAAGGAATAAGTCTCGATCATTAGTCGACAATTACTGTGGGAACTTCATCTAGAAAGACGAATGGTATAAAGTTCTCGAAGTAGGACTATTTATCAACTCAGTGCAGCGCAGTCGCGGCCCTATTCTGTTTCACGCCTGTCCAGTTTACGCTTTGACCCACCAATTTATCCTTTATGGTTGAAAAGTATTGAGCAATGAATTTTACGGTCATTTGAGCAGTATAAATGAGGCGAAAAGGAGTTGGATGTAGCAAGGGTAAATTAGATTTTTTATGTGATTTATTCGAACATTTTTGCGATAATTGCTCTGATTTAATTTATTTGTTTGTTTTCGGTTAACGATGGCTATACGTGATATTTGCCTTTATTTTTTCATTTCTTTTTTGTCGTTTTGGTTATGTAGAGAATCCGTTTCATTGTAACAAATTGTCTGTTTATATTTTTAGACTAATTTACTCGTATTATGTTTTCTTGAAGTTCAAAGTGAAACTATATACTGTTTTCCAAGATGAAATATCTTCACCCACGTGATGACTTGATACAATTTCAATGTCAAGTCATTGAATAACTACTACAATCTACAACTACAAACTAATACAATTTCAAAATACTGACATACGATTGCTTGCCCAAATACGGTCAGTATTTGGGCAAACAGTCGTATTTCAATATTTTTATCAGCTAGTTTTATAAAACCACTCCAGAATAAGTCGCCTGAAAGTCGGACTCGATAAAGATTTATAAAGAGCAAGTTTGAAAAGTCGCAGGAAAATATCCGGAATGGATGCAACAGAAGGCGACGATCGAGATTGTTGGCGCCATCGTGAAAATTAACCCCCGCTGTGCTGCTCGAGTTTCTTCGGTTAAAGCCGTGACACTTCGTAAAGCGCGGTCACTGTCGGACTGCATAGGACAGAAAGAGACTACAACGACACAAAGCTTGCTATTTTTGAGATTTTGTCGAATGAAAACGAACTCTTTTATAATGGCTTCAACCTCATAACAATATATGTTTATTTTTATTCTTTTACAATGTCTTGTATTGTTTGTTCCTTGAAAACTTTGTTTGATTAATGATATAGATACTATTGCGCAGTCAAGAGTTTCTTAGAATATTAAGGATTCTATAAATCATTTTAGCATGGCAGGTGCGCTGGGATATTGAGAATGTTACTTTATCTTTAAGGTAACTCTGGGTTTTTCTTTCAAAGATAATGGATAAGTTTTTGCTAAGATCTTAACTTCTACTTCTGCTGCGCCTTGCTTCTTGCAAATTTTACTACCCTGTTGCACTAGCTAGAGTTATTTTATTAACTGAATGTAAATTGTTAATAGGGCCCATTAAGTATGCATGAAATGTTTATTATTCAACCTCGTGTTAGTAACTTATATTGAGTTAAGTTTTGGCTCAATTGGGCCTTAGGCTGCAAGCTTGTTTCGTGGGTACTGTAAAGATATTATAAGACCAAATATAAACAGATTACAATATATAGCAAAAAAGTTTTACTTACAGTATTTGGTTACAGTATTTCTATTTGGTTTTATCCATAATCTAAAATGTCATTGCGCAGCAATATTATGCCAATCATACAATTTAGAAAATAAAAGAAAATTGTTTCTGAAATTGTCTTCATTCAGTTTGTGCGATCTTTAGGAAATACGAAGATAGCAGCTATTGACGTTATTCCGTAAACTGTTGAATTTGACTGTCTTCTCAATTCTTGTTTTTATTCCGCGAATCAGAGTAGCTGCTACTTAGTATATTAACGAGTTGGAATGAACGTTCAATGAAATGAGCAAGTCTTTTTATGTTCTTCGTTTACTTAAGGTGAGGATAACATAACTTTTATATGATTCTCACTGTATAAACAGGGTTTCAAATTGTCTCAAAGTACTTGTAATAAAATGTATCGATCATAAAATGTTTACAAACATTAAAATAAAAGCAAGTAATGAAATACGTATTACAATTCACAGCTATTATAGTCCTACAGTTTCAATTTAATTTCAGTGGCAAATTAAAAATGTATTTAAACGAATATTTTCATGTAGAGTTTTGTCACAAAAGTAAATCCTTTCATGAATATTTTAGTTTCAATCAATGACAGTACATACGTACTCGTATATTTCGTACAAAAATATTTGCATGATATTTGTTTTGCAAACCCGTAGTGATTAATTTGAAACAGAGTTATTCGAATATTCTGGTCAAATTGGAAATAAAATAACAAAACTATTACGAATAAATCGTGTTTTTTTGGGGAAACGTGAAGCTGCTTCATACCTATTGATTGTAGGCCTATGAGTTGGTTTAACACAGTTAGTAACCTGGAGGGCTTTAAGTTAAGAGTGAATAGGTTACTTCTAGGCAAGCGTGCTCCATTGTCGACCACATCATCGCTTTCCACTAGGTGAGATAGTGGTCAAACCACATATTTTAGGTGTAGGACGTTTCTTCTACTGTTAATTCTTTCATATTTCGTGACTTACCTCCTTTTTACATACACTTCTAATAATATCTAGAACATAAGAACTGTATTTTAAACTATTATATTATAAAGAAGAAAGATTTGTTCGTATGTTTGTTACAATTTAACTCAAAAACTACTTGACTGATTTTAAAAATTCTTTCGCTGTTAGAAAGCTACATCTTTACCGACTAACATAGGCTATATTTATTTCCAGAAATAATTAAGGATCTCTACTAAAACTTGAATAATGTAACCCAAGGTGTAAAAAAAATGTCATAAAATGTCTTTCATCGCATGCGCTGCGAAAATTATTGATGATAGAACAAATCAATGTACTACTTTATTAAAGAACATATATATATATCTATAAAAAAGTCTGCTAGCATATGCCTATCTCCGACGGATAACTCACAATAACTGCTTTTACTATTAAAATTTTGGATTGAAAATAATGAATTATAAATTGTTTCGAATAATTTTCAAAAACTACCCGTTAAAGTCTATCCCTTAACAGGGCGTTGAAGTTTCTGGAGTTTCTCCTAAATCGGCGCAGATGAAGTCGTGGGCGAAGTGCTAGTAATAAGATATAATAAGTTTGAAATACGCTGTATAACGGTGAATACTTATCAGAAAGAGAAAACAACGTCTTTTATATTCTGTTTCCGTCAAACCTTCTTATAGAAAATTAATCATCAAAAGTTGTTTTATCCTGTGATTTTAACATGAAAACCTCTATATTCGGGCCTAGATTATAGCAGGTTAAATATGTGCCATACTGATTTAAGTTTACTTTAATTTTACTGTTTGAAGAATACTAAATCTAAAACGACAAGAAGCTAAAAAAATACAATTTAAACTTTTTTGAATTTAAATGAAATATTCCATAACAAAGATGTTAAGGAGCTCCGTAACGTTATCGAAAACTATCGGATATCCGAAATAAAAATGTATCCGTAACCGTAACCGAATCCGGTATAAAGTTTCGGATACTTTTGGATAGGGGCGGAGCCTAAATGACACACGTTATGGCAGGTTTTTATTTTTTAGGCCGAGCGAGCTGAAACACGAGCCGCGCGTGTTATATATGTATGTTACCGGAAAATAGCAAACGCCGTAAGATTGTAAAATATCGCGTGAAATTGTAAACTACTTTTTCTTAATAAGGCACGGATATATCGGAAACTATTGAATTTGGATGGGATTTATTGTATACAAAACGTTTTTTCATAATATCGAGAAAATGCAGTCTAATAAAGATGATTATTACAATCATACGGAGTCCGCAATTTTCCAGTGACATATACGTTTGTTAATTATAAAAATCTATCTGTAACCGAAACTATCCGAAACTAATGGATAATCTGAAATATTTTTTTATTCGAAACCGGTATAATATTATTTTAAAATCCGTATCCGCATCCGAAACTTCATATCCATAACATCCCTGTTCCATAACCATTATTGCCACGTATTTTATGCACGAATACCGAACGTAACGATCTCTTTGAATATGAACTTGAATACAAGTTTCATCTAAATTCTGAAAAGGCATTTGCATGAATGACCGTAGTGATACAAGTTTCAAATTCTCCGAACTTTGCTTTCAGTTTCATTACTGAAAAAGTAAGATGTGTGACTATTTAGTACAAAAGGAAGGATGAAAAAGTCACCTTGGGCTTCTAGAACAAGTTTTTTTAGTGATGAAGATCATCACTTCATCATCACTTGCTGGGGAGTTTGTTGCGCCATTTCTTCTTCCCAGCTAGAACACTAGGAAGTGGTGAAGGGCGGGCGTTTTGGGGGTCTGTCTTTATGTAGAACTTTGCCGTTCAAAAAGTGCTGGCACTCAGCCTGATTTGAATAAATAACTTTTGATCGTCTATTAGAATCACGGTTTTTTACTGTACATCTTGAGATTCAGAAGCATTTTTATGGTCTAATTAAAATAAATAATTTGACTTAGACAAATTTGAAAAGTCCAAATTGTTTAATATTGAACGAACACGTGACTTTTCGCATATCATTTTAGTTTGGGATAATGGTATTTGCCTCCTTATATTGGAAGTGAACACATACAGAGAGTTATAAATTCTTTTATTTATCTGAACTATATCATTTGATTACATATTACATTCTAAAGTAACTATGACTTTACTTTCAGACAAGTAATACGATATTTATCTGCATAAAAGGGTTTCCGATAAAAACCTCACGGGAATGCGAGAATCCAGGAGGTAAGTCTTGCTCGGATGATATTTCTTTCAGGAAAATCAATAGTTACTTACCTACAACTTCATTTTCCCAGGTCGGGCAAAGTGTGCTGTTTTCACTGCTGGTTATTTCAGTAGCAGTCTGGAAATTGGTTTTGAACCCAGTTAATTTGAATCGGCTTGTGACGCATGGATTTTTAAGTAATTGCCAGAATGTGTGTGTTCTTCTGTTAAAGTTCTCCCTCACATGGAGCATTCCGTACGGTACGGTACGTACGTGGTTCTGTAACGTTACATTCGACTGTAATGTAACGTTACAGAGTCGAGCATTACATTGATGAGGGAACAGAACCGAGAAACACAGTGTGCAACTTGATGACACCATCACTACATATTATAAAACGAAAGTCCCTCGCCTGTGTCTGTCTGTCTGTTCGCGATAAACTGAAAAACTAGTGAACGGATTTTCATGCGGTTTTCTCCAATGGGTGGGGTTATTCATGAGGAAGGTTAAGGTGTATAATTCCTCCCAAAATTTCTACGGGAACCGGGAGAATGGGATATGCGCTTATGAAGGCGCGGGCATAAGCTAGTGTGTAATATTTTGATACAACTTGTAACATAATTAATGTATGAATCTAATGTTACATTACAGGCAAAGGCTCAGTCAGGGAGGCAGTATTGTAATTTAATGCTCAAAATCGAATCTGAAATGTTACATTACAGGCGAATGCTCCAGGTGACCTTTAGGAAATATCCCCACCTACCACTTTGGGAAATACATGCATAATGTTATGTTGTAAAGTTAATCAATCAACCTAGCCTTTCCCCAGGTATGTTGGAGTCGGCTTCCTGTTCAACCGAATGCAGCTAAATACTAGTACTTATTTTACATGGCCTTCCTATCTGTCCTCCACTACCCAGTATCTGGGTAACACGGTACCCCATAGCAAGACAAGAGTCAGGTTTTGACTATCTGTAAAAACTGGCAAAGATGTTCCTAAGACAGTCGGGACCACTGCTTCGCGTGCTTTCCAAGGCACGGAAGAGTATCGGTATGTTAAGGTGGTCACCAATCCACTGACCGACCTCTGGCTTGCCTACACGCTCAATCTTATTTGCACCTATTCTTGTTTGTTCAAGTAAACATGTGCGTTAAGACAGCAAAACGGTATACCGTACAAATGGCTAGCAGACCATGCAGTTTTTGCGCCAAATGTTTGCACAAACTGTTTGCGTAAGCAAGATTGAGCGTATAACCCAACCATTATGTTGTTAAGTATCCACAAAAAAAGTAATCTTACATTTCCAAAACATTAGGTATCAAAATGTCGTGAAAGCCTGTCCCTACGTCATAAAGTGGACACTCGATGAGAAGAGTCCTTTGTGGGGGACTGCTTACATTACCAGTAACCGGACGACGCCGATGGTGCTTCAGCTTTAATTCACCATGCTTAGACGCCATGTTTTGGGAGTTTTCATTGAGATAAAAGGATTTTGGTGACAGAAAAGTGTTTGAAGGAAGACTTGAACGGTGTTGCCGGCTAAGGAGGCGTATTAATTAAAATGTAGCAGCCTTCGAGAAGAGAAATCATCTCGAAGCCCTCTTCATGGTGACATTTTTCAATGCTTGAGATTCACGAAGGTGGAAGGATGAACTTGACTCTCTCTGGAAGGATATACTTAGATAGATAGGGAGGGATTTACTGAGAAGAAATTTCAAAATGTTCATGCTGGAATATTTTGAGATTTATTACATTTGAGCGTGTCGTATTTAAAACAAATAATGTTTTATGATTACGTATATTAAACAAAAGTGTCAGCAAAAAATTTAAAGTTAAAACAATAAATAATTACCAGACAGACATAACATAAAAATAAATTAAAATACGACTGCTTCACTCCGACCCAGCTTCATATAATTTACACGGCCTGATATTCGTGTAGCAGGGTAACAGAAAATCAATGGCGTCGTAATTGGAATCGCACGATTGTGTTATTATCATCTCATGAATGTGAATTTATTCGGGACTGTTTTATTTTACAGCCTTTATTGCGCATCGTTTTGGGTCACCCTTCGAAACGACTTGAAGTGAAGTGGGGTGTGGATGACGAATTCAAAAATAGGGAGGTAACATAAAATCGATAACGGCTAAAGGACATTACATAAAAATCACGGATTTTTACTTGACAGCTTACATTTCATCACCAACTATCGGTCGTGTAGGAGTGATTTTTCAGTTGAATTTACTTCTAAGCGACTATATTTTACCAATTGACCAGAGATTGAAGAATAAAAATAAGATCCTATTTTCACGTCACTAATAGGAAGAGAAGCTCGTGCCTAAGAAGAAACAGCCGCTTGCCGAGGTCCGGCCTTAGATGGGTGACCATCCATAATGTGCCGAGACTCCTCCGTGCCTCCGATAGCATGTAAAGTCTATGCTTTGACGGTCGTCAAGCCAGAAAAATGACACCAATCTTGCCCAGAGGTAACGTGGTTTTACTCAGTTACCGGGTTGTAGATCTTAGATAGGCATTAGCTCCACTTAAAATATTGTTATCTAGCTGCATATATCTGGTTAGGCTAGAAGCCAAGCCCAACATACATTTTTTTTTTTGAAATTTTGCCCCACCCTAGGGATTTCTCCTGTATCGTGGGTGCGTTTACAAACATAGAAACTCACATACACAAACAGCCAGACCCACAGTTAAAAATAGGCTAGGTAGATTTTCACTTTACTAACTCCATTGCGTCAAAAACTCAGAGCTAAGCTAAGCTAAGAGGAGTCTAGACAACACAGAGTTACAGTTGCTACCCCGGAGTTAAAAAGATGTCCCTAGCTTGTACAAGTGGGCCTAATACACACAATTTAGGTACTTAGGTAGCTTTTAACTAAATACACGTTTCTCAAAGACCTATCTGCAGTACATCCCAGGTTTAACCGTTCACATAGCAGGGTAAGCCCGTGAATACGTTGCTAATCACAGGCCGCCTTCACCCACCCCACATCGTAAACACTGGCCAGTCCAAGAGCTTAATCCCCACTCATGTCGCTGACATTTTCTGTGTTCTCTAGAGGCCACAATTTTGCTCTCAAGCGACTCAGTTGGCTAATATAATACGTGACACGGCCATTATAGTGATGTCATGCGGTGGGAAGTACGTCATAATTTCTGTGGTTTTGGCAGAATAGTGGTGTTAATTGAATTTGGGTTTAATGTCTTTTGTGAAGAACAAGCGTTGGGATAGTTTTCCTTTTTGGATTTCAATAGGTAATTTGTAATGGTTGTCGTCTAATCTTGACTGATTGATATTGTAAATTTATCAATTTTAGGGTTAGTAAACACAAGGTTCTTTTTATTCATTTTTGTGTCTATTTGTAGTTATATGCATGTATATATATCTGATGAACTGTTGTCAAATAAATGACGATCGATCGATCTTTCTTTATGGGAACAAATTTTTTGAGCTGTTGTTTAAATATTCGAGATGTTATTATGCTCAGTTGGAAAACATATTGAGCAGTTATTTAATTTAATGGCGGTTGATTAATTATTGTGACAGTAAAACATGGACAGTAATAAAAAAACAATTAGTCGGTTATTTTATCATACAATGTCAATATTCTAAAAATAATTGAGCAGTCCAATAACTGAATGAGCGGTAAAAATGATGGAATGAGCGGTTATATATATTTAAACAACAGCTCAAAAAATTAGTTCCCAAAAAATATTAAGGCCAAAATAAGATTTTTCCCCGACATCAAAAAAAAAAAAAGTTTAAAACTGTGACCTCCTACGTTACTGCTTTGATTACTGCTTAGAATGAGATTTCTTACCGACAAATTCCGATTTATTACTGCCCACACGTAACAGCTCGTTCAATATTTTTTACCGCCCATTTAATTATTTTCCTGCTCAATTATATATTCTTTACTGCTTAGTTTTAACTGCTGAACTAGTTATTAAACGTGCCATTTATAATTTTTAACTTACCAAAACTGCTATTTACAAGTGCCTCTTTAAATCAGTGCCTTTCTTTATTTATTGTCCTCTTCATAATTATTATAATTTATTTATTTCGGACAACATATCCATATGTTTATTAGTAAAAACTTACACACTACATTAGGGGTAAATAATCTGTTTTAGGAAGGTCTGGATTTTCCCAAGTATTTTTTTCTGTCCAAGGTATCAGTGAATTTGTATACGGACTTGGAGTGGGTGTTTCCTGTTACTTGAAGCCTTTTTAACTTCAAGTTACTAGAAGTACTTCTGAGAGAAGCCATCTATCTTGAAAACTTAAGAAACGATCAAGATTAATCGAAAAAACTCATCTATTGTAAGGTTGAAGATTTTTGTAATAATTTAAACTCGTGAAACGTAATTAATGTTTATGTTCATTTATTTTTTCTTACAAGAATTACACCCGGCAGCAAAATAATCGTTACAAACCTTAACAAAACCTTCAATGAACTTATTATAAAACAAAATCTTCGTAAATACGTTTTTTAAAGCTTGAATTGTTGCGCAAGTATGGAAAAGTTTCAGAAAAAATATCTTAAGGAAAATTCACGTCCAAGAAGAGGAGACCGCTTTAACGAACTCCGGGGAAAAATGTGAATATTTCATAAAGTTTTCGGGATTATGATACTTTTGTTACGCATCGAGTAAAGTGAAGAGAATTTACTTAATAAACTGTTGTTGAGCGTACATTCTCGTCAGCGCTCTGTGCCTAGAGCTTCTAATGAGGACTCTGAAAGCACTCTGTTTGATACTTTTTTCTTGGACAACAAAGGAAGACGTGAAATTTCCTTTTTTGTAAATAGCTAAGTTTAGAAAGAATGCGAAATTACTTTAGTTAAACGAGAGATTGCTGAGTTTTAAATTCTATATTTCTGTACAATTTTCTTTCATCATTATACGAAACTCAATGAAGATTACACTTTTGTGCCAAAATATTGATCGAGCGTGAAATTGAATTTCACATAATGGGTCGTTTTACATAGTTATGATTCTATTTATTTTATTCACTGTATAGAGGGGCAACCGCTAAGATATTTGTACATAAAGGATCATCCAATTCGTCTGAAAGTTCCATTCATATAATTAAAGAGAACCCTACCATCATCTGAGGAAATGTCAACCGTTTCTGCACAATGTATTTCAATGGAACTTAGTCGAGTTTAATTTGTCCCCGACAGAATTCAGGATCGTTACGCCGAACTGTACTTATGAACTTCTTGACCTTCAAGTGAAAAGGGATGAGAGGTTTGATTTTAAACTTAAAACATGTAACAATTTCTCGAGAAAATTCTGCTTTAACAGCAGTGTTGGGTGTCGCAAAGTTTTCTATTTTTGCGGAGTTTTTTTATTAGTTTTGGAAAAAAAATGCCTTTCTGCTTTGTCAAAGACCTACCGTTTCACGATATTGACGCCTATATATCTAAAAAATATACATATACACATAGCTTTTTTAGTCTTAGTGCACATAGAGTAGTATTGTAAGTTGTAATGTAAGTTATCTGACTGTAGTATGACAATAAATTCAGAAAGAAAAAAGTTACACTGTTTTTCGATTTTAATCACCTAATCTACTAAAATAATAATTACATTCGGTTAATCAAATACTTACATACGATTAGCATACACTTACCATTAGCATATAATACTCGTTCATTTAGCTGTGAAACTAAGCTAGTACAAATTACAATATTTATGTCACAAACACGACTATGCCAATATCATACTAAGTATAAAATATTGAATGAAATGTATCGGTATGTCATCGGATACTACTTCATGCTTGAATAGTGGATCGGAAGGGCGCAGAACTTCAAAAAGGGTAATAAAAACTATGTTATGCTGGCTAAAGATCCGTTAAAATCGATTTGTACAATAGTGCTAACTGTAACTGGCATTATTGCTCAAATCTTTATGTCTGTCATAATAAAAAAAACGCACGATAAAACATTGTATATTTCAGAATATTTAAGTAACTATAACTTACTAAGTTTAGCTTAGTTGCACATCGATATATCACATCATATAAGAAGAAAATTTATAGCAAATAGAAAGAGAAAAATTTCGTGCTACGTGCTAATAAAAGGACAATACACATGGTGCCAAATAATGGGACACATATGTCAAGGGTGTGTAAAACACGACAACACTATCGATTTGCAAGTAAGTGTATTAGAAATAGTAATTTGGGGTAATGTGTTCTACTCTCTGTTGGTACTATTAAAACTACAATCAAGTGAAATATTACTAAATAATGGAGTATCAGATGTTTGGTGTGAAGTAAAGTTCGAGTAGATGGTTGAAAATCTACAAGTACATGCTTAGTTCGGATTCTGGAGCTTACTTTCTGACTGCGCTGTGAGACCTGGGAAATATAGTAATGCGTTAGTATTGGAGGGAATCGCTACAAGTTAGTCTAAATATTGAAAACATATTGTTAACACGGTAGGTACAGAAAATACAGTAAGTTATTAAAGATGATAGGAATACGTACTACCTACTGGTAGGTCGAAAACATGAGTTTTATGATAGTTACGTAACAGCGAGTTCAATAAACCAATTAGTAGTGGAAAGGTTAATTGCTGATACCGTGTGGGAACATTGGTAAACGTAAAGTTCATTAGTTCACGATGAAATATCGAAAGGTTATGGTTTTAAACGGTAAAAGTATTTTTCAAGTCTGTATTATGTTAAGTATGCTTCCGTCCTTATGAAAGCACACATTGTGCTTAAAGCTTAGATTCCGCCATAAATTGCAAAAACTCAAAATCTTTTTATAAAAAAAAATACACACCCGTTCACACAAACGGTACCGAGCGTGAATTATTAGCTACATCAGTCAACGGAACATCACTTACACGCTCCGGGATAATCGTCCACCAACGGTGAAATATTATCCGGATAACAATGAAAATAAGAAACATTGATATATGTGGGTCAATCAATCATGCACGTCAGTGTCCTGTGCAGAATCAATAGATCAAAAGTTTGTGGTCCCTGTTCATTAATCACTGATCAAATGATCGCGTTCGATTGAAGTGTTGAAGAGGAGGAATTTGTGATGGGTGAATTATTTTGGGCTAAAGTGTAATTTTATTGAGCACGTTACATTTTATTAACGCTGAAATTGAGATTGAAAAGCGTTTCTAGTTATTATTTTTAAGAACACTTAATGGCGAGAGTGAAGACATTATAATACAGTGGCTGAAGGTTATCTTTAATAGTTAACTATCTCCATTCTCATAAGAATTACCGTTCAACGTGGCAAAGCTGCCCGTCTTTTGGGCATATTTTGCAGTCGACAGCGATACGGAGGAATTTTTGATGATATATTTGTAAGTGTATGCAGTTAGTTAAATGATAAAAAAACAGTTCTAAATTGTCTTCATTAAAATAACTTTAGAGATTTAAAAGATGTAGAAAACAACAAAACAACCTATTTTATTGCAGAATCCGTTTTATAATGGACAAATTCTAGTCAGGTAGAACATACGTACGTACGCTAATATTTTCATAATTTTAACAACATTATGAAAATATTTGCGTTATAAAATATAGTTTACTCGCATTTGTTCTGTTTTTTCCCTTTTCATCTAGCTTTCCTCAGTTCCTGTGATATAGAGCAGAGAATCTACTATATAGCTCACTTTTTACTGGAAGCAGTCTTGTTCGCTACTTAGATAATGTCTGGAAATCCTTAAAAACTAAGAAAGTTTCAGCAAGGTAACTTCAGCGTAAAAACTACAATGTTACAATTTTACAATGGTATAGTTTTTACCGGACTACCACTGAAGGAGGGTAATGTTTTTGCGTTTTAGCATGGCAACAGAGCGGTTATAGATTAACCAACATTTTTGTGCATTCTTATTTTTAAAAATTGGAACTAATGAAAAATATCTTAAAACTATAATAATTTTCTCAAATCAAAGAATTCCTTTTTCAATATTAGAATGAGTCGAATATTTTTGTACGAACTTTTTGGTATGAACGAGTTAAATAAACAATTCTAATCTTTTCCTGCTTTGTTGGCACGTCTAAATCTAACTTTGATAAATATTTGTTACGAACTCCATACAATTTGTATAATAAACGTTGAATGACGTTTGCAGTAACGTATTGCAGCGATTTGTTTATTGCGTTTGAAAGTGATTGGCACCTTTAGTATTAGAAGTATTGAATTTCAACGAATACATTTTTATTGGATCGTATGAGTAAGGAGTTTTATAATTCAGATTTTATTCGAATAAAATTTGAATTTGAATTTAAAAATATTTTAAGAATTGAAGAAAACGAAAATAGTGGGTATTCAGCCGAACCCATTTGACACCCTTTTAACAGGTATGACTTTTTTTGTGGTGTTCAGTAAAGGTTCTATTTATCTATTTATCCGATTAGACTGGAAACCCATCCTTACATGGACGGGAAAAGATAACGTAGAAGATGATTATGGTTGATCTACGATTGACGACAAGAGTAACTCTTAACAAATTTCTGAAAATAGCGTTCAAATTCAGATTCAGAGAAATCTCAGCGATAAGTCTCAAAATGGCGGGAAATAAGGGGTGTTTATGACAGTTCGTCCCTGCGATGCGAATGCAAATGCTCCTTAAAAGTACGACGGTTGCCTTTCTGGTGAGGACAAATAATATAACGTTATATAATTTGTTCATATATTTGAATTAATCGTTTCCCATAATTATCTCCACAGAACGATCGTTTGCACAAGCTTCTTGACATCCCATAAATAGACTTGACCGTCAACATATAAAACATTTCGGCCATATTTCAAAAGTTCCATATAATGTGGTACAGCCGCCCTTTTGCGGCACAACGTGACTTATCACACTTTTCTCTCCCACCAAACGTGTATCCCTTTCATTGTTGTACGATTTACGAGAGAACCTTTAATGGAATATTTATAGTTTTTCCATAAAGCAATGTATGAAAATGCGAGTAGACTGAGAGCGTGTCCCACTTTTTTCTTTATTGAATGAACGTGTGAAAATTATGTTGAGTTAAGACTCTACGTCTATGGTAACTGAATTTTTTATTATTATTTAAGGTAAAGAGATGAGATTTCAGGTTTTGAACTACTTGAGGCGAATATAATAAAAATAAAAACTCTGCGCTGCGCTGGATAAGCCAAATCTATTTAATTGGATGCTGCAGATAAATATACAGACAAAACACGTTCTGGAAAAAAAAACTCGACAGAAATGAATGGAACTTTATTATACTTTTTTTTTAAAGCTATAAACCGTTTCATATTTTGTATTAAATTACAAGTATTGTATTATCGTGCATCTCTTTCTTCCAACAAGCACTGCGCTTAAGGTTGTCTTGGCCTTAATAGTGCAAAAAGTCACATCTCTCTACATTTATGAACTAGAAATCCTAGATCGATTTTCGTCTCTAACTTACAAATAGTGAAGTACAGAAATATGTCTCCATCCTCAATCTGATAAAGGCGATTCCGATAAGGATCGTTTCACATTTCACCGTGGCAGAGAGTTGTCTGATCGTGACAGGTATAAATGCCACAACATACGTTCCGCGTTGGACTCAACCGAAAATTGACGGTTTGTTCGAACGCGCAGATAATTCACCTGGACCTGTCATACGCAGGCTTGCGGTGAAGTGTGGATGGACCGTAAAACTGAATACTAACAAAAACGGGTTTTGAAAACGTTTTTTTAAGCCGTACATAATTACGAACATATTTTTTGGTTGTAGGTACTGTTCAATATTCAATTGGATTTCGAAAAATGTATAATTTTAAAAGTATTTTCATTTATAAAAACACGTATTTGTTTTACATGTATTTTGTTTTGTAGAAAACACCAACTTTGTGATTGTGAACTTTGTGTTTTTTCTTTTTAAATTTCTTAACATTGACATTTCATATAGTAATAGAATAATAGTATGCCGTGGATTTCCATTTTTACAATTACGTGGAAGGTGTTTAATTGTGTTATGAGCATAAGAGGCGCATTGTTTTCAAAAGTCCTCAATTATCTATAAACGGTACATATAGGTCAGGAATGTAAATCTAAACCGACCTGAACAAGACACCCTCTACATTTTGTAGGCTCTCGCAACACAATAAACTTTGGGTCCTAACATTTTCCAGTAGGGTACCATTTCGGACCCTATAATTAACACATTGTGATCTCGCTTAAGTATCTTGAAATATTTGGGACAAAATACTCTCTATAAAATAAAGGAGATTTTTTTTGGTTGAAGTCAAAGCATTCTTAAGACGCAATGATTTGAATAGCAAGGAATGAGGTTATATAACTAAGAAGAAAAATGCGAACTCTAAAGTTTATCGACGTTTTATGTCGATAAACTAAATTTTTATTGAAAATAAGTTTTCTTCCAAAAAAAGCTACTGTATTATGTTGATGTCAGTAATCTAGGGCCCATGACACAAATCTGACACCGGTCTTGCCATAAAGTATCATGTTCTTAAGACGTAATGATTTAAATAGTGACGAACGATGTTATATAACTAAGAAGAAAAATGCGAATACTAAAGCAAGTAAGTCTACGTTTTATGTCGATGAACTAAGTTTTTATTGAAAATGAGTTTTCTTCCAAAAAAAGCTACTGTTTTACGTTGATGTCCGTAATGTTGTTCTCATGACACAAATCTGACCTCAGTCTTGCCATGTGGTATCATGTTACCCAGTTACTGGGTTGTAGTGGCCAGATAGGAAGCCGACTTCAACATAGTAAAAGGCAGATTGATTGATTTGTGGGAAACTTGGGTCCATAAATAAATTTTAACAGTCATACGCTTCACTTGACTTGCGTCGATATTCCCCTTTACGAGCCGGGTGCTACGAATGACATTCAAAGTAAGTTTATCTTTCCTGTGAACTTTGTGCCACAGTAAGTGGCTTCCAAAGTGCTCAAATTTTGCCACTTCAACTAACATTTTTTATGAGTCTGAGGGATGATCCTCAAACTCATAAAAATAAAAGAAGAATTTAAACTTGAACTGAGGAGTTTGTGCAAAAGTTTTTTTTATTCATTTTCTGAAGGGGCCGAAAATAAAAATTGGAGGAAAATATTGGCCCTATCAAAATTTGCCCGTTTATTGCTTGTCAGAAGATTCCAACGATCCAAACATGGTTCGTTTTAATACAGTTCTGGGTTTAGTAATAAAGGTATGGTATCGAAGTTATATACTGCGGGCTATGAGATAAAGTTGGAGAGATGGGGTGATAACTGCCTCCCCGCGGGAATGATAACATAAGTCTACCTGTTTTCGTAAAGAGAATTGGTGGAAGCATGAATTTAGAGGTGTATTTTTTAAGAAATAAATCGAGGACATTGTTTAAATTAATCTGTTTTTAGCTGGAGGTGGATCCTTCTGGAATATTAAAACAATATTTGCATATCTACAACGATTTATGACAATAACCAAGCGACTCCAGAAATGTCGACAATATGTTAATTACACGCTATGAAAAAAAAAAATCAATTTAATTAAGATTTCCTGTATAACTGTTCTCTAACAAAGCTGTACAATAAATAATATTTTACTCTACTCCACTCTTAACCTTTGAAGTTGCAAATGAAAACATATCACCACAGACGTAGCATAATTTACGAGTATATATGCACGTTAATTTTGTCCTTTAAGCAAAGTGGTTTGTACTCTTGTCGGAACCAAAATGGGCAAACTGTCAGGACTTGTACACTGTCCTTATAAATATAACGCGTTATGACTGCTGCTTTAAGTGGAAATACTACCCTTTGTTTCACTCTTTAACTGTGTAACTTCATAATACAGGGTGTTTCAGAAGTGTGCAAGGCAAGAAACGAGTAGAAAGTCAAATGTCAAATCACTTTTCAAGCAGTAGCAAGCATACAGTTGATTGAACTAAAATAAATGCCTCCACCTGCACTGACTGTGCAAAAGTGCTTTTGTGTGTGTTGTAAATGTTTTCTTTCTGTATATCAGATACAGAAATTCACCCTTAAGTATGGCCACGCTCTTTTGAAACATCCTCTATATTTAACTCCAAAACTTCGGCACTTATTCACTCTAAACTTTACAAAAGACCAACAAAAAAGATAAAAGATAGGTCCCTACCTACATCATTCCAAATGACTCGTTAACTTACGTCTGATGTTGCAAAAAATCCCCTCTTCAAGAAAATATTAATTATGGCGGGAATTATTATTATCAAAGGGGAAGGAAACGTCTTTGGCCACGGAAAATTGGGATGTCCGGGGGAGTCAGCGTTATAATAATTTCGCAATTTCCTTAATTAAATTCAAATAATTGTTTCAGTATGATCCGGGTATGAAAGCTTGACTTGTAATGAGAAATTGAGAACGAGAAAGTTATTTATGTTGCTTAGATTTCGTGTTGGCATTCATCTGGGTACATCTGTAGGTACATAGTTTTGATTGTATTTGGGATTCTTTATGGTTATTGTACTAAAATATTTAATTTAATTTCAAAATAATTTAGTTAGTATGAACAGGAAACGTAACAAAGCTCATTTTATTTAAATTTCAACATTCAAAGCGGGCTAAGTAATTGTATTATTAACTATTTAGCGTGGTTTGTTTGTTGAAGTACTGGTTTCAAATAAAATAAGCTCATTTGAACAGCTTTGATAGTTTTATCTGACGTTTTGTATAATATAATTATGCAAATGCATAAATTGCTTTGTCTGTGTAACGTTTGGTTTACAATTTCTTATTAACAGTTGTAAACTCCGTAGCTACATCGTTCTTTATGAAGACACTGCCTATTTACTCGTAAAAACTCCAAGCCTAGAGTAATTAATTACATTCATGAATAAAATAAGTACAAACGTGAACAGTTGTAAACTTACAAATTCCTATTATAATACAGCTCGTGAATCATTTTACGTGTACCAAACCGCTTTAAAAGCCAAACCCGACAATACTACGACATAGTACCTAAGCCCTGCGGAGACGCCTGCATAGCATGCAACGTTGTTAATCTACGACAAAGATGACACGACAAGTTTATGTCGCCACGCAACGACAAAATGGCGCTGGAATAGTTTCAAAGTCGTTAGCTAACACGGTGCAGCGATATTGATGTTTTCATTATGCAAATAAGTTAACAAAACGTTTGGAAGAGATTTATAATGTAACGATACTGGTAGAATTAGTGAGAACATGAAAACTTAGGTTGTCTCAAGAATTAGCTAGAATAAATAAATATGATAAATGGATTACAAAATTAAACAACTGACTTTAAAACATCGCAGCGTTTGCAGAAATATCGTTATTACTACCTCAATTTGTAATTCCAAAAACGTTTATACTATTCTCACTACCAAAACAAACATCCACTCAAACAATTCAATTAGAATAACTGCTCCACCCGAACTCTGTTCTTGCAGTTTAGTTCAACATTTATAGGAATAGCATCGCAGAGTTTATTTGGCTGGGCCATTAGTAAATGTATCAACACTCAATATATTTGGTGAACGGATAAACCCGACCATATGTTACAGGTATATAACTCCTCTTTCCGATAAAAATAACCCTTCCAGTTGGAGGAAGGAAAAACAGTGGGGCTGTAGAATAAATGTTCTCGCTTTTGTTCAATTAGAAGGAGAACAATTGGAGTTCCTTGTGCAATTACTGATATTGGGTGTTAGTAAGCGGCGTGGAACAATAGAGTTAAGTGGAATAGAGTTAAGTGGAACAATCTGCTGAAAGACGTTTCATTTATTGGGATTTTTATTTAATTAAAGGTTTTGTTAACGTTTAATTAAATGAAAAATTTGGTTGATCATTGACACTATTGAAACGGCTACATCTCGGCGACATTCTATTATATATATATATATATATACAGGGTGTCCCAAAACTCAACGTCAAGCCGAAACGGGGTGACA